>PVJA010021498.1:0-35515 GCA_004027025.1 Myocastor coypus | reverse complement strand
ACAGACCACGTGACCTCTGCCGGCCATCCTGTGCGTGTCAGATCCTCACAGCATGCCTCATGGCGAGCACGTGTCACCTTGTGGACCCTCTCCCCCTTTGTACCCACTCCTCCTCCTCTAGCTCAGACCTCCTCACTCTGACTCCTCATGCTCTCCTCAAGCCCAGCCCCTCTGTGCCCCAAGGGCGGGTGCACGTTCATATTCCGTTTACTCGTTCTGATCTTTCACAGCTTTCCCATAAATGGGGTCCCTTTGCAGCGCATGCCCACGGAAATATCAACAAATAAGACCTAATCAGCGGCTCCTATCATTTACACTACAAATATCTCCATACTATCCTCAAGTCCACTCTTTCTTCTCAACAGAAAAAATAATGATGGGACGCAGCCCAGAAGGAAGCTGTTGTGAAAAGCACCATGCTAGTCCTATGGAGCTGCTGTGGTGCCTTTTGCAGACCCACACTGGAATTATCGAACAGCTCAGGGTACTCAGAATGTCAGAAAGGTGATGGCTTGCATAATGACAGGCCTCCAAAAATTTCTCATGAGCCAGAAAATTATAATGAACTTGTGGGACAGACACAGTGCAGACAGTGGCAAGCCTGTGGAGTGTCTGGCTCATCTCCCTGAGCCCTGAAATCAGTCTACTGACACAGGCCCACATTCCTAGGTAGAAATGATACTTCTTAAGTCTCGCTTTATTTAACTCACTCCCGGATGTCTAGGCTAACTTTAGGAAGTCTGATCTTGACCCTCAGTCATCACATGGAGACCTTCTGGCCTCGGCCTTCTGTGTCCTCAACAAGAGAGAGGAACAGAAAAAAGCACACAAATGGGCCAATATACTGGAGCAGCTGAGCAAGCTGCTGGGTGCCAGCATAAGCTTGTAATGGTGGCCCTAGGGTTTTCTAAAGTGGGTAACCCTAAGCAGGGGGCACCACAAACTGCGACATTAGTTCCCAAGCCCCTTCCAGAGTATGCTTCAAGTGTAGCAACTGTGGACACTTGGCAAGAGCCTGCCCCATCCCACTGCCCCCAAAAACTACCCCGCCTATCTGCAATCTCTCGGGCCACTGGAAGTGCAACTGCGCTGTCTGCCGCAGAGCGGGTATCATCCATTTCCATTCCCTCACAGGTGACCCGTCAACACCACCTTTGCCAGTTATGTCTTCTATATCCTGTCGGGTGTTGCTGACAAAGACTGAGAGGGCATGAGAACTGCAGCCCCCGAAAGGTCTCCTATTTAGAACTTCAAGTCTCGCTGGAAGTCTCAGGTAAGACATTCTCTTTTCTTGTTTGCTTGGAAGCCATCAACAGCTGCTCTCCGCCACGTGCATGTCTTCAAGCCAACCTAATATGGACTGAAACCTTCACAAACTATTCACAAACTATGAGCTAAATAAACCTTTTTCTTTCTTGATTCTGGATGTGAGGGTTTTTTTTTTCCCCAGCAGCAATAGAAAAGTAATCAAGAGCAAATTAGGTTCCAGAAAGTTAGGTCTTTGTTGTGACTCCTGATTGTGTCATTGAAGAGCCTTTGGGAGTGGCTTATGGGAGGAGAAATAAGGGTTGGAAAATGGTCCTGATAACAGGAGTGCTAAAACACCTTCAGCTACTCTGTGTGGAGACTTCAAGTCAGAGCTAAGAATACCAGGATGCTGATGGAAATCCTGCCTGTAAAGACCAAGCTGGGGCGATTTCTTCCGGGAAGAGCTGCATTGGTTGTTGGATTCTAGTTGATCTGTGTGATGGCTTGGCAGAATCTTTGTCATCATTTTGCTCATGTCCAGAGATTTTGCCTGGGAATGAAATTAATCATGGTGGAATAGTTAATCTGGTAGTAAAATTTCAAAGTAGTTGAATGTTGAAGGAGTGACATGGCTATTGTTGGGGGCTTTTATTCAGATTTATGTTGAAAATCAAGACCAGAGAGCTGAGGAGGAGGATTTAAAATGTTGTGAGTTTGGCAAGAAGGAAAGTTCTAGTAAAGCTGTGGACTGCAAAGATAGTGCTGAGAAGGGTGTACATTATGGAGAAGAAACAAGATTGAAAAGATAGCCTGAGGTCATCACAGGAGGTGGCTTCTGTCTACGATTTACAACCTCAGAACTACAAGGGTGAGAGACATTCCTTGGAGGAGAAAGCCACAGAGTGCTATGTTCCAGAATAGCAATGGCCACACCAGGTTCCAAAGTGGTGGTGGCATAGAGATTTTTTTTCCCTTGGAATCAGGCTCAGAGTACTCAGTGATGTAGGAATCCACCCTGGGCAGACTTCTAGAATGTGCGATCTTTCATGATCCACTTTGTGGATTGTGTATGTAAGTGCTACAGCCAGCTCCTTTATCGCCATGAGAGAAGAAAACTATTGCTGCAGCTAACAGCAGACCTTGATGTCATCCACATGGCATTGGTTTCAGGACATGTAGTGTAGAAGAGTTTTAAAGTTAACAAGGCTTCCACCTAGATTGCAGAAGGACTGGCAGGTTAGGCAGTGAATGCCAGAGAGGACAGTATGTGAAGCACAGAGTGAGAAGCCTAGCATGCAGTGGAAGCCCCAAAAGTTCACAAAAGGTGGAAATGTGGCCCGTCTAAGTCACAAGGGTAGAGCAAAGCAGGTCTAAGAGAGAAGCCATAGGAGCTACCACAAAAGGTGACACAGAAGCGTAGCCAGGGAAGGCTTTTGGAGCTCAAAACTGCCAAAGATTGCCTCAGATGTTGAATGTGGTTTTTCAGGGCTTCATTGCCCTTGTGGATTTTGGAATTGATTGGAGCCCAGTGCTTTGCGTCCCTGTTGTGGCTTATGTCTAGGTGTCCCCTCAAAGCCTCATGCAATCATGAGGCAGAGACTTCTAGAGTTTGAGACTTGACTCATAATCTACTGGGATTATATGTTTTAGTACTGATAGGATTATGGATCTGAATCTTCTAGGATTATGGATGTGACCTAAGGCAAATAGGCTGAGGCAGAGAGCCTGAGTGTAATATAAAGAGAGACAGACAGACAGACACATGCCGTTGCCCTGCTGCTATGATTGGTTGGTTGCCTCTGTCACCATTTTGTTGCTGTTCTGCCACCATGAACTGCTGGCCTCTGCATTGTGCCTCTCTGCCTTCGATCCAGCCGAGTATGAACTGAAATGTCCAGTAACTGTGAGCTAAATAAACTTTTCCTTCCTTCATTTTGGGTGCTGGGTATTTGTCCCAGCAATGAGAAAAAAGCAAATAAGATAACCCCCTGATCTGTATCTTTTGGAATAGTAATGTTTACCTTGTGCCACTGACTCTTGGAAGTGTTTAACTTTCTTTCTGTGTGTGCAGGAGCTCACATGTAAGAGTTTTCCTTAGGTCTTGGACTTTTCAGCAATGCTAAAGCTATAAGGACCTTGGCAACTCTTAGAAGTGGACTAAAATGCCCTTGCACAAAGAGATGTGCATAAGTCTTTGGAGGAGCAGGGGTGCAATGTTATGGTTTGCATCTAGGTGTTCTCCCAAAGCCTTATGCAGTTATGTGAGGGGACTTCTAAAGTTTGTGATTAATATGTGATCCACTGCAGGGATTATAGAGGAGAATGCTGCTGGGATTATCAGTGTAAGGTCACCAAGCATGGGGAAGATAGCCGGAGTGAAACTTAAGAAAATGACAGAGAGACGCCTCTGCCTCTTGTCTGCCGTTGTTGCCTCTGTTCCTGCCCTTTGGCTCTTGCGGCCTTGCCATTAACTGCTGCCCACTGCCATGTGCCGTTCTGCTTAGAGTCAACGGAGTATGGACTGAAAATGCCACAAACTGCAAGCAAAATAACACTTTGCTTACTTAAATTCTGGTGTGAAGCATTTTGTCCAGAAATGAGAGAAAAGTAAAACAAAGACAAATGGAAAATAGGCTGCTTAAATCACATCGCAACAAGCTTATTTTAGAATAGCATCAGCCCTGGCCTCAGCTACTTCCCCTTGCCTTGGCCAAACTCAGACTCTTCCTAGAGCTCCAACCTTTCTTTGCCCCTTTGAATACATGTATGGCAGGCCCATGCTCTTTCATAATCTTCTGTTATGGTTTGTGTCTGGCTGTCCCCCCAAAGCCTCATGCAGTCATGGGGTGGAGACTTTTAGAATTTGAGACTAACTCATGATCTGCTGGGATTATGCATCATAGTGCTGCTAGGATTGTGGATGTGGTCTGAAGTGGATATCCTGAGGCAGAGAACCTGAAGGTAATATAAGAGAGACAGAGAAACAGACCATCTCTTTGTTGCCCTGGTTGGTTGGTTGCCTCTGTCACCATTTTGTTGCTGTTCTGCTGCCATGAACTGGATACTCTCTACCTTGTGCACTCAGCCTTGGGCCAGCCGAATACGGACTGAAATTTCCTGTAACTGTGAGCTAAATAAACCTTTCCTTCCTTCATTTTGAGTGTCGGGTATCTGTCCCAGCAATGAGCAAAAAGTAACTAATACAGAATTTGGTACCAGAGAAGTGGGGTCATTGCTGTGACTAACCCAACTATGTGGATGACAATTTTTTGAAAGTGGCTTATGGGAAGAGATGAGAAAGATTCAGAGATGTTGCCTACTTGCAAAGAACTGGATAAACTTTGCATGGATTAGCTTCAGCCGTATGGTCAGGGAGATTCTGGTCAGAGCTCAGACCAGAAGACTGGCTTGAAGCCTGCATATAAAGAATGGCTTATAAGCAGAGACAGGAAACATTTTGGAGAGGTTACCCACTTGCAAAGATCTGGAAAAGCTTCAGCTGTTCTGTAGGGAAGATACTGCTCAGAACTCAGATCAGAAAACTGACAGAAGGCCTACCTATAAAGACCAGGATGGAAAGGTTTCTGCTGGGAAGAAGGACTGCATTGGTTGTATTGGTTGTTGGACTCTGGATGATTTGTGCTATGGCTTGGCTGAAACCCTGTCAGAATTTTGTTCATGCCCAGATACTTTGCCTAAGACTGAGATTGAGCATGTCAACTTGATTAATCTTTCAAAAGATATTTCAAAGCAGTGAACTATTGAGGCAGTGGCATGGTTGTTATTCGCAGCTTTTGGCCAGATTTATGTTGAAAATCAAGAGCAAAGAGCAAAGTAGGGTGGTTTAAAATGTGAGTTTGGTCAAAAAGGAAGCACTGGGAAAGCTGGGGACTGCAAGATGGAGCTGAAAGGATCTCCATTGCTGGGAAGGAATGAGGGAATCAAAAGGATGGCCTGGGGGCAATAAAAGAAGTACCAGCTCTCCGCCCTTTGCAGCCTCAGAATTGCAAGGCAGAGAGACTTTGCCTTGAGAATAAAGCTGCAGCCTCCCTCACTCCATGTCCCAGAATGGCCGCAGTGGCCAGGCTAGGTTCCAAAGCGGTGCCAGCATGGAGAATTTGTTCCTCAGAATCAGGGTCAGAGTGCTCAGAGATCCAGACACTCAACCTCTACAACCAAGAGAGAAGGAAGCCTGGCTACTAGTCAAGCTAGCAGCAGACCTTCGTATCACCCACGTGGTGTTTGTTGGTTTTAGGTGCATTCAGAATGCCGGAGTTCTGAGGTTAATAAGGCTTCTATCTTAATTTCAGAATGCCTGGGATGCCAGGCAATGTGTCCCTGAGAGGGTGGTGTGTGAAGGAGAGAGTGAGAAGCCAATTCAGTGGAAACTCCAGAGGTTTGCAAAGGCCAGAGACATGGACTATATAAGGGAAACTGCACAGAGGGAGCAAAGTTGGCCTAGGAGAAAAGCCATGGGAACTACCACCAAGATTTCTGTAGGGGTGAAGCTGCATGGAGCTCACAGCTCAGTGCAGACTATTTCAGATGCTCCTACTGAAAGTATGGGATTTAACGTATGCCCTGCTGAATTTTGGACTTGTGTTTTCCCAATGTTCTGTATTCCCCTGTCATTTACAACTGTTGTAATTGTAACGTTTATCTTGTGACTTTGAATGTTGGTTGTTTAACTTTTCTTTTACAAAAGAGCACATAGTTAAGAGTTTGCCTTCAATTTTGGAGACTTGGGGCTTGGACTTTTCATCAATGCTGAAACTGTTGGGACTTTGGTAACGTTTTGAGATGTACCAAAATGTCTTTGGGGTTCCAGGGGTGGAATTTTATGGTTTGTATCTAATTGTCCCCCCAAAGTCTCATGCAGTCCTGGGGTGGGGACTTCTAGAGTTTGAGACTAACTCATGATCCACTGGAATTATGCATCATAATTCTGCTGGGATTATGGATCTTAGTACTGCTGGGACTGTGGGTGTGGTCTGAAGCAGATATCCTGAGGCAGAGAGCCTGAATGTAATATGAGAGACAGAGAAACAGATCCTCTCTGTGTTTCTCTCTGTTGCCCTGGTTGGTTGGTTGCCTCTGTCACCATTTTGTTGCTGTTCTGCTGCCATGAAATGGATACTCTCTGCCCTGCTCCACTCTCCTGTGGGCCAGCCGAATATGGACTGAAACGTCCAGTAACTGTGAATTAAATAAACCTTTCCTTCCTTCATGTTGGTGTCAGGTATTTGTCCCTGCAGTGAGAGAAGAGTAACTAACACATCTTCCACCCCTGACAATCATCCTGCCTGCCGCCACTAAGTCACCCCAGCTGTGTCTCTCCTCTGCTACCTTCTAGGACAACATGCTTACCCGTGCTTTCATAACTAATGCAAGGCTCGCAAACTGACACTCCTGTGCTTTCATGGGATCTAATTTGTCTCCAAATCTCTAATCTCACAGGCGTTCAACCCAGGTGGTCTGGACCCCACCTACACTGGTTCACAACATCCATTGCCGTTGAGATTGCTGGCCTGAAACCTGGATCCACGTCACTCAAACTGAGAGGTGTCCAAACAGCTCTGCGGCCTCTAGAACTCAACCAGCCTCACCAGTGTGGTCCTCACAATTCCTACCCCCACCCACATTAAACTTACTAGATTTCTGAGGGGCTACCGAGGTAACAGATCTACTGCTTCCACGTTTGCCTCTGGATTCCTCAAGTCTGGCGAAGTTCTGCCTTCAGAATAGTGCTGTGAAGCATCTACCCTACAGATTCGCTCCTCCAAGGAAAGATAACCTGTATATCCCTACATCTCATCACCACTGTGGGACTTCATACCTCTCTCTGCTTGAACTAAATCCCATATCCTCTCATGATAATGGGACAACTGCTGGCTCTGCTGACTCTTCTGCTTCTTATGCTTAGAAGGACAACCATGGCTGTACCTCCACCACCCGAGCCCACATACACCGTGACTTTCTCCTTGTCTGATCAAGGCATCATAGGTTCATTCAACTTCACCCCATCGAACCCCAGGGTCACACTTGTGATTCCTTTCTGCCAGGTAGTTCCCATCCAATTAACCTACAAGCATGGAGAAATCATGTCTCAGGCCCGAAGTTTCCATGGCAGACGAACATATGCACGTCGATTTCAACCACAGCTTCCAACAAAATGTGTCGCTTCTACTGGAACGTGTTGTTGGCCATCTGGGATGTATGTCACCCCCAAGCCTCCCACCCTTCGTCAATTGAAGTGTGTCAATTCCCATGTGTTCTATTATGACAACCCAGGCTGTGAAACCATAAACATAGACCACAGAGGGAAAATAACCAAGGATGGAGATCCCTACGTTTCAGTCTGGTATTCTACTTGGAACAACGTCAGGCGAGTCACCTTCTCACTCCCCAATGCAGCACATCCCCAGCTTCTTTTAGGTCAAACCTGGGGCCTGTATTTCCCCATCTTTCAATCAGTATTAGACTACTATGGTGTCCAATGGCAGCCTCACCCTCCTGGCACACCTAATGGCAACTTCCTAACCGTAAAGACTACGCTACTCATTTCGGTTCAACCTATCGATGTATTACTCTTCCCCGCTTCAGCCCTCCAACCCAAGACCAGTCCCCCTATCCCACAACTCCTCTCAAAGGCCTATGACACCCTCTCATTGTCCTCCAACCTTTCCGAATGTTGGCTTTGTGTTCCCTATCGGCAGGACCTGTACATGGCGGCTCCCACTCACTGGAATAACTCACACTTGTCATTTCCTCAAAATCCAGCCATAGTAGGCCCTCTTTTATTTCATCAGTCCCAGAAGTGGCCATCTAACCTCACCTGCCTTATTTCCCAGGCCAGAAACAGTTCTCTGCGATTAGAAGACCTCCCCCACTGTTCTCAGCACATCACACACATACAGGACAGGGCCGTCTGTCCTCCTAGAGGGTGGTTCATAGGCTGTAAAAAGGGAGCATACACCTGCCTTCCCCCCAAATGGACCGGATCTTGTACACTGGTCCTCCTGCTCCCTGCCTTGACCATAAACTCTCAGGACACGATTGAGACCTCCCTTCTGTCTCAGGTACAAGGCCATCTCTTAGATCGCAGGACCAGGGCAGCTCACATCCCCGTCCTCATTGGGGTGAGCATTTTGTCACTCTTGGGCGTGGGCATCAGTGTGGGAGGACTCGCTGTGAGCATAAAAACCCAACAATTGTATCAAGAGCTGTCCTTGGACCTGCACCATAGGATAGATGACATCACCCCTGCTATTCACATACTCCAAAATCAGATCAACAGTCTTGCTGCGGTCACCCTCCAGAACCGACGCGCCCTCGATGTACTGACAGCTGAAAAGGGGGGCATGTGTGCCATGCTAAAGGAAGAATGCTGTTACTTTATAAATGAATCTGGGGTTGTCATGGACAAGGTGAACAATCTTCGCACCTGGCTGGAAAACAAAAGGAAGGAACTTAAGCATCCATACTACCTCTCTTCGCCCTGGTCCTGGTGGCAGGACACATTCGGTTCTTGGACACCTTTTCTGCTTCAACTCATGGGGCCTCTACTGATGATCATGACCTGCTTGCTTGTAGGACCCTGCATTTTCAAACTGTTTTCTAGATTCGTACAATCCAGGATACACGCGTTTACCTCCAGTGGACTATTCTCGCGCTCAGAGACTCCCACCAAGTGCTCCTGCAAACACCACGTCCCACTCTCCTGCCATGACGTCACCCATGTTCAGCAGGAAACAGCCGAAGGGTTATCGCCCGTGTAACCAAACCACGGGGTGATGGGATTGCTCCGCCTCAATCAAACCACTTCCGCCCGTCATCGCGTGTGCGTCAGCATTCCTCCACACAAGCAAGGCAGCAGGGGGCCTACCTTTCGTCAGTCCCGAAAGTGGGCATCTCCACACGCCCGGCGGAGGGCCGGCTCACACTCGCAGACCGTAGGTAGCACGGGCTCTGCGTGACGTTGCGCTGTGCTTTGCAGCGGCTTGTGGGGAAGCAGTTCTGACCCTTCTTCAGCTGTACCTGGCCGCAGCGTGCAGCCCACAACCTGGGTCTCCTCTTCTTCCACGGACGGATGTCCACGTCCTCAGCAGGAGCAGGTGTGATGGTGCTGGACTCCTGGACTCACACAACTGCCTGCACGTGTTGGTGCCAACCAACCTGCTAACGGCACAGAAACTGTTGTAGTTAAGTACCAGGAGGACCCGGGACGTGAAGGCCTCAGCTCTGCTCGACCCCGCCTTATGGGGCGGGAGGTTCCACGTTTGGCATATCTTTATTGCGCTTTGACACCAAGCGTTTGCCTCGGAGCAGCTGGAGGCGTCACCCTGCTTTTCCTCCCGCTCTCTATCGTCATTCTCCCCCTCAGTTTCAGTCCCTGCCTCTGTGTCATGGTCGGTGTCCTTGGACTCGAGCACGCTGATGGTGGCGGTGCTGGGCCTGCTGCTGTTGTTAGGGAGCCTGCCTCGTTCGCGGCCCCCAGCCCGCCCCGCCCATGGGTGCCCCGCCCCGCCTGTGGGTGCCCCGCCCGTGGGTGCCCCACCCTGCTCGTGGGTGCCCCGCCCTGCCCGTGGGTGCCCCGATCCAGCCGTGGAGTCCAGGAATCCCAGCACTGGGGAGTCTGAAGACAGGAGGATCACTACGAGTCCAAAGCGCGTAGTGTGACACTGTAACAACCACATACACACAAAGAAAGGGGGCCCATGGTCTAAACGGGAAGGGCAAGATTCCCTTCAATCAGAAGAGAAAACTAGGATGAGGAAAAGGATGAATGAAAGACGGGAAAAAGACACACTCGTGTGTATGTGCAGGCGAGTGTGGATGATCGCACTGCTGATTTCTGCCCCTCCACTGAAGGGAGCAGTTAGTTCCTAAAGTTCATTTTCTTCTTAGACCATTTTAGGACCACTTTGGTAGGCTTATATCTGAAAACCTAAGCAACTAGGTTAAGCCAGCTTTATACAACACGACAACCATCGTCGAGTTACCATTACTATGTATAATGAAATTTTATAACATTTCTAACTTTTTTTTTTTACTGTTTTGTATTCTTTAAAACCCTAGAAACAATTTAAAAGGCTGTATGTCTATTATGCGGGTACCTTACTCAAAGTAAGAATAATAGGAATCAATTTCGGAAGTGCTTGATGAATAGAAAATTTTGAAAATATATCAAAATACTGTTTATCACTGGTAAATAAAATGAAGATATTAAGAAGTGGATGTGTCTTTGAATAATAGGATAATTTGATAGGAAATAGAGAAAGGCACACGAGAACACTAGTGATATGATCTGCCACCTTTGAGTTGGAGACGCAAAATCTAATCTAGGTGGACTCTTGTTCCTAAAAATAAAACAAAAGTCAATCTGTACATTACCAAAATTCCTTCTCTCTACTATATCTTGGGTTATCCCGCCTATGTTTTGAAAATATATTTTTTAGAAATTGGTAATCTAACAATCTAGCACAGCCTGGGAAGAATACATAAGGGAAGGAAGAAATTGTTGAATTTCATTAAAATATTAGGCACTGTTGTACAATATCTGCCAATGATTAGGAATTTATCTGGAAGGTTTTCACTGATCCTCTATTTAGTGGGTTTCCTTTAGAGCAAGTGCATCAGAATTTTGTCTCGGGGTTGGGGAGATGGCTCCGTGGCACAAGTGCCTGCCTGGCAAGTGCAAGGTCGTGAGTTTGAACCCTGGTCCCGCAAAAAAAAAAAAAAAAAAGAGAATTTTGTCTCAGCACAATAAGCAACTGAAATGTTGAACAGTCAATAACAATGTTAGTTTTTCACAGTGAAGTTGATTTCTTTTGATAGAGATCATGGCTCCCATACAAGCACGAACATCGTCAAAGATTAACAAGAAGCTCAGGGAGGACACAGTGAACTGCAAGGTAATCTGGGAATCCTCTCCATGATTTCTCCTTCAGCATTAGCCTTTCGTGAACACCGAGGTGGCTCTAGAATATTTCTACTGAGGCCAGGGTAGGCGTGAGTTAATCTGTGTTTATTGGAGGGTCGTGCAAGCTGATTTGCAGGTCTTATGCCACATCAACATGGCGAGTACCGACCAGACCACTAACAGAGCCTGGGGACGGGGCTTTGAGGGAAGTCCCTTCCTCCATCCCTGGAGCTCCTAAGGGAAAGCAAAAGCAAGCGAACCAAGAAGAGCGTGGGCTGGGGGCTCTGTGCGGGCCACTGTGGAGCACAGTGGAGGGTTGCGCGTCCCCATGTGGCTCCCACGGGACACCACAGAGTCTCGTGAACACTGAGACAAGTTTGAACCCGCGTGCTAGGGCTGAGTTTTTCTCCAAAAGCCTCTATTCCTTCAAAACAGCAATAAGATGCTTTTCAATGACCAAGAATTTGGGTTATACTAGGATGTAGCGACCTCCAATCACTGAGTTCGAGCTCTTCCGAGAATTTCCAAGTTGGCCCGGCTACAGAAAAACCAGTATCAAACCAAATGGAAGGCTCTGCACCAAGGAGGTAGATGGCAACTTTTATTATGCTGGCGGGCTGGGGAACCCAGAGGTTCAAATCACCACTGCAGAGTCGTGCTTGAGTTTGGCTTAAATAGGGTTTGCAGGTGAGAATTAGAAACCTGCGAGCAGGCTATTACGTGATTGGATGCATGGGGGCATCAATTAAGTCGTATGTTGTCAGGCAGACTTACATGAAAAGAATTTTCATCCCTAGAGAGGAACATCCTGGGAAAAGGGGGAGGGGGCTGTGAGCAGAGCAGGAAGAGGTAAATGGGATCTTGACCAGGGCAGTCTGTCCCGGCAATGAAGTACTGGAAGCCTGTGTCAGCCACCAAAGCCTCTGAGGTCCACTGATGTCACTTCCTCCTGGAAAGCGTTACTGCCTGGGTCCCACCAGGTGTCCTGTTGTGTCTCCCTCCTGCAGTCATCCTGGGTAGTACACAAGCCACAGAGTCATGTCTAGGCTGAGGCTGTGTCATGGTTTGTGTCTAGTGGTTCCCCCAAAGCTTCATGCAGTCAAGAGGAGGCTTCTAGAGTTTGTGATTGACTATTGTGGGTGTGAGCGCTGCACCCACCCTGGGCCAGGTGATCTGTATTACAACGTAAGGAGGAACAAGGGGCCAGCTAGCTGCTGCCACTGCTGTAGACCTTGAATGACTGTCCTCTGCCTTGTGCCGCTCTGCCTTGGAGCCAGCCAAAATTAAAACCTCTGCTAACTGCAAGCTAAATAAATTTTTCCTTTCTTCATTATGGATGTCAGGTATGTTGTCCAAGCAATGAGAAAATAGTATCTCAGACGGGCCCCTTCTCTCCAGAGACACACGTGTGGATTTGCACACGGAGAGTCCTGCTCTGTGCATCACATTGGCAGCTCCTCAGTGACGAGTACTCAGCCCCTTGCATCCCCAGTGAACTACTGCGCAAGGCGTTGAGGAAGGAAACACAGTAGAGCCCTCTGCATCATGCACAGGGTTTCTCCCCACTAGAGACTCACTCAGGAGAACCCAGCTCAGAATACTTGGGTCTCAGGACCGGAAGCAGCAGCAATGTCTAAGTCCGATCACTGTGCGGAGTTCTCACCGCGTCAAGGGCCCTCATGCAGGGTCTTGAAGAATCTGGCTTCTGCGGTGCCTGGGTCCCCAGGCCCTGTGCACCACCATCCTCCTGCCAGCCTGAGCGCCAGACTGATCTGAAGAGTGGACTTTACCGCCCCCTGGTGTCCGCACGGGGAAGTGCAAGATACTGTCTCCGTGAGAGGCAGCTGCTCCCAGCGCTGCAAGAGAAAGATGAAGGGTTAGGAAGGAAGGAAGGAAAGATGGCTGGGGTGCGGACGGCGCTGGGGACTAGGCGACGTTCACCTTAGAGTGAACAGGTCCAGCGCAGTCCGCTTGTGTACGTGCCTGTCTGGCTCCACCTGCATCTGTCATCTGTTTCAGTCAGGTGCCCATACTAAGGTTAGTTTAAATCCAAATATTGCCTAGCTGTATCCGCTGAATAACATGTCAGGGGAAAACAGGATTTATACACTGATATAGTTAAAAATACTTCTGAAAATTAAATATGTAGTATTTCCATTATTTCTCATCAAACTTCATAGACCACTACAGGATGCAGAGTAAAAGGAAAATGAACTATTCAGAACACAGAGAGAGCCTGTATACAGGCCTTGGGGCCAGAGTTTCGATCCGTGGGCCTGCCATGCTGGCCCCGCCCCTGGGGTGCATGCGATGACAATTGAGACTGGGCATGGTGGTGTGCGCCTGTAATCCCAGCTCTTGGAAGGCTGTAAACAGGAGGATCGCTGTGAGTCCGATCTAGTAGTGAGACCCTGAACACCCTGTGGGCCCTTCCCTAAAATACAAAAAGAAAAAAAAAAAGAAAAACAAGGAAGGAACACAGAGGTAACTGGGATGTGCACCAATGGGTTGCATATAACTGGGATCAATAGGCCTGCAATGCATACTGGGAGCCGCGTGCGTCTCTCATACCACCAGCCTGAAACGTAGATAAGCGGATGAGGGAAATAGACGCCCGGTACAGAGAACTAGACGACGGATTTTGGAAGACAGAATTAAATTACAGGCAAATGGGGGAAGTTGGGAAGCGGTTTTGGGGGTTGTTTTTTGTATTTTGTTTTTTGGCTGGCTCAGGCTGCCTTACGGGGAGGTGTGGGAATCGAACCGCCATCCCCTGCGCCTGACTGGGATTGCCTGCGCACGCTCTTAAACCACTGAGCTTACCCAAAATCCCCCAGGAAAATTTTTAAAAGGGATAAAATGGAAACAGCTTTGTAAACAGGAGTGCATGAGGGGGAGAAAGGGGAGAGGACATACGTAATAAAGAGAAACTAAGGCACCCCATGTTCATGTAGAAAGTCCTTATGTCAAACATGATAACTCTGCCTATCTAAGTGGTACCAGTGAGGAACCGGCCAGACAGGTCAGTAGTTTAAAGCGCCTGCTTAGGCAGACACAGGGGCCGAGGGTTCGATCCCCAGCCTGCTGCGCCAGCTCCACCCCTGGGGTGTACTGAGATGGCAATTAAACCGGGCACGATGGCACGTGCCTGTCATCCCAGCACGTAGGAGGCTGAAGACCGGAAAATCACTGCAAGTTTGATCTACGTAGTGACACCCTGTAGACCCTACCCTAAGTTCATTTTTAAAAATAAAATAATAATGATACTTAATTAATTAAATTGTACCAATAAACTTAATTATAAAAAAAAGTAGAAACAAGGATAAAAGGGAAAACAAGGAGGAAGGCAGGGTGTGTGCAGGTTACAAATTTCCCCCACAGCAGCGCTGAACTGTAATATAAATGTGCGTAGCTAGAGATTTAAAATATAACAAAATAAAAACACAGAAAATATAAAAGTTACAGGACCATTATTAGCACGTCGATATTAGAATATTTAAAAGTGTAGAAATAATCTAACTTACTGGCAACCAAGGCTATAGCACAGTCCTTAAAAGGAAGTGGATTGGCATAAAAATAAACTAAAAGTTTCAAAATACCAGATATTCAAATGTGATAAATAATGAAATGGGATTGTTTACACTGAAAGAAACTGTAATATGGTAAACACTCATAAAAAGAAAAATGTTTCTTTTCACTGTGTATGCTATGCTTTGTGTCTAGCTGTCCCCCCAAAGCCTCATGCAATCATGAGTTGGGTTTCTGAAGTTTGTGATTAACTCATGATCCACTGGGATTACGGGTGTGAGCGCTGCTGGGATTATGGGTGTGAGTGCTACTGGGATTACGGGTGTGAGTGCTGCTGGGATTACGGGTGTGAGCGCTGCTAGGATTACGGGTGTGAGCGCTGCTGGGATTACGGGTGTGAGCGCTGCTGGGGTTACGGGTGTGAGCGCTGCACCCAGCCTGGGGTGGAGAGCCTGAATGCAATCTGAGACTTGGGACAACTAACCTAGCACATACACTTGAACTACGTATAGCCTTTGTTGCCGCTGCTCCCCCCTTCGCTCTCTGCTGCTCTCTGCTGCTGCAACCACGAAAGGTCGCTCTCTGCCCTGTGCCACTCTGCCTTGGGACCAGCTGAGTATGGACTGAAACCTCCAGTAACTATGAGCTAAATAAACCTTTCCTTCCTTCATTTTGAGTGTCGGGTATTTGTCCCAGCAACGAGAGAAGGGTAACTGAGGCAGTGTACATGGTTTACATGAATACATTCTAGCTCTAAGAGAACCTAAATGCTCAATGACAACAAGGTCGAAAATATCAAAATACTTTAAAGAAAACAGATCACAGCTTCTAGCAACATGGATGGGTTTACACTCAGCCCATGACCACGGGAGCCACAGCAGCATTACAATGCTTCTGGGAGCACGCGTCTTCCCGCCACTGTCACCTGGACCCTGGAAGCTGTCCCTTGTCCTAGGCTGCTCATCAGGGTGAGCCCTGCCTTGGTTCCTGTCATCACGAGAAAGACAGCTGGGTTGCATACTGGTTTCTGTGGCCAGTCTACTTTACAGAAGCCTGTGCATAACGGTGTTGCAGGGGGAGTCACACTGAGCTTTGAAGCATTCCACACTAGGGTAAGCATGGTGTCATTATAGCAAACGTTTCTTCACGTGCAAAGTGAACACTCATTTGCATGCTCATTAATACCAAAGGGTCTGAATTTTAGGGAAGTCTCCCTCCGCTGTGTGATGCCCATGAGTAAGTGGAGGAGCAGGGTTTTTTGTTTTTGTTTTTGTTTTTATTTTTTAAGGTTGATGTTTGGTGAACTTTGTAGACATTTTATAATACCATTTTATTCCACTTACTTAATTCACGTGTATTTTACTTTATTCTCACAAGAACACCATTGGGTAGGTCTTGGCATTTCCATTTTATTTTTTCCCCCATAGAATGTGATTTAAAAATAACTAACTGTTACACTTTTTTATGCAGAAATTTAGAAATCTAAGCATACACAAAATTGCAGCCAGTCAATCCTATGGCATTTATCCTTGTCTCATTTTCTCTTTAATTACCCCTTTTTGTTTTCTTTTAAAACAAACATTTACTTGAGAGAAAGTATAACAAGAGTTGAAATTACATTAGAAGCAGCACACATCTAAAAGACCAGAATGAGGGGCCAGAGAAATAGCTCGGTAAAATAAGTGCTTTCTTAGCAAGTGCAAGGGCCTGAGTTCAATCCCCAGTCCTGCAAAAAATAAAATAAAATAAAATAAAGTAAATAAAAATAAAAATAAATAAAAGACTAGAATGACACGTGTTCCAAGCTTGGTTTTAGTATCACACATTGCTACTCTGCTTGTTAGAAACCTGTTGGAGATTCTTAGGACCGCTGTCTCTAATTCACCCTGTGTACATAAGCGCATGGTTTTCCCCCTGCCAAGTTTCCTTTCTGAGCAGTTTTTATAGAGGACCCAAAAAGTGTAGATATTGCATTTATTTCTTTTATTTACTCAAATTATGGTATTTTCCTCATTCTTGTGACTTAGGGTATCTGAGAAATAGAAACACTGACTCGTGGCCTGACCGCAGCAAGGGGAAGCCCACGTGAGGCCTTCTGTGCAGCCTGGAGTGAGCACGGGAATGCCCCGGGGGGCGGAGGGAAGCATCCCGGGGGAGCAGAGAGGCAGGGCCTCCCTGTCAGGTGAGCGAGGCCCCAGGGAGGGTGGAGGCTTGCGGGTCGACTACATTCAGCACAGACCCTGGGTGGGGCCCCACTCTGCCTCTATCTACTCACTGTTTCACTCCTCATTAGGCAGATTGAGACTTCCACAGGCAGAAGGGCCTCTTCAGAGACTCGGAGGTGACGCTGGCACAGATTTGGAGTCGCTTCCTGTGGAATAAAAAGCAGAATGTTGCAAATTTGGAGATAGGAACAAAACAGCAACCAGGCTGTGGGCTGACACAAAGCAGCCTCCTGGGGTCTCGGGCACGCTGGAAGACCCCACGCAGTCAGACCCCGTGGTGGCTCTCACCTTCACCCCACCCTGCAGAACTTGAAGCCGTGAATCTCAGCACCTCTGCAACAACTCAGGACACTCCGCGTGAGCTGTGCTCATGCCTGAGTTCCTTTCCGTCTTACAGCAGACCCACCCTTTCTTTGGTACCGTTATGGTTTATGTCTGGCTTTCCCCTCTGAGCCTCATGCAGTCATGGGGTGGGGACTTCTAGAGTTTGAGATTAACTCACGATTCCCTGGGATTATGGGTTTTAGTACAGGCTGGGATTATGAGGTTATGCCCAGCTCGAGGCCACAGCCTGCGTGTAATGTAAGAGCAGAGAGATACTTCCTCCCAGTGCTGTCTGCCCCGCTGCCACCATGAAAGGCTGCTATGAGCTGATCTGCCTTGGAGCCAGCTGAGTATGGACTGAAATCTCCAGTAGCTGTGAGCTAAATAAACCTTTCATTCCCTAATTTAGTGTCTGGTATTTGTCCCAGAAACGAGTCTAGAGTAACTGAGACAAGTACTACTTTATTGGCCTCCGTACCTGGTGGAATAAAGACATTCTACGATTATTATTCCTGTTGCCATACCCTGCTTCTTGGGTCTGTATATTTAATTTTAAATTGACTCCTCATGCTTCATGACAAATTTATTTTGTGCTGATTGTACTACATATTAAGCAAATATGAATATGTGTAGGTTGGGCTGGCCAACTAGCTCAGCGGATTAAGCTGCCTGCTTTGTCTGATGCAGGGACCAGGATCTGATACCTGCAGGGCCACACCAGCCCCACTTCCAGGGTACGCTGAGAGGCTGTGACTGACACTGGCGTGGTGGTGCATTCCTGTAATCGCAGCAATTCAGAGTCCAAAGCAGGATGATGATCTCAAGTCCAGGCTGTGTAGGAGACGCTGTAGACCCTGCACTAAAAATTCATTTAAAAAGACGATGTGTCTGATTTTTTTTCTAGTTATGAATATGTGTAATAAATATTTTACCATCATTCTTTAAAATGGGGCACATGGCTGGGCGTAGTGGTGCACGCCTATAATCCCACCACTTGGGAGGCTAAGGCAGGAGGGTCAGTGAGAGTTTGAGACCAGCCTGAGGGGTGAATTCAAAGCCAGGCTGGACTGCATAGCAAGACCCTGTCTCAAAAAGACAAAAAAAAAAAAAGTGTATAAAATGGGGCACATTACGTTTTGAACTTTTGGTCAGGCTACACGTATTTTATAGTTAAAATATGGCATTATGTTTCATATATGTGGCCAGTAATTCTCCTTATAAATTATACATTTCGGCACTTATTTGTTCTATTCTTCTGGTGCCAGCGAGCAAATCCATGCCTCGCTCACCTCCTGCAGGGAAACGCTATGACCCTGTCGTAGCTCCTAACCCTTCAAATGAGCTTTTGGTTTGGTTTTCTGAGCTGAGCTGGGGAAGAAGCCAGGCCCTGGGACGACACGTCTGACGAGCACTCTACCTCTGGTTATCAGTGCCGCGGGGGGCACAGCTGTCCCACCACCTGCTGCGAGCTGAAACCTCGGAGGCATCCCGGGCTCCTGCGTTTCCTGGGGAGGGTGGGGGCTGGAAAAGCCGCTGCACCTCTGACTGGTGCTAGGCCAGAGCAATTGCTCAGCTGCGAGCGTCTCCTCCCTCCTTCAGTGTTTGATGTATATTTCCTGCATCCACTTACTGCACTGCTTGATTCGTCGCTTATTTACGGATTGAAAGAAGACACTGTCTTGTCGCCCTCACTGTCGTCACACCAAGGGTTCCAAGAACCCCCGCCTCAGTCCCCCGAGTGAGTAGTGGGGGAAACAGCGCCCCCAAGCTCTTGGAGGTGGCGTGGCCCACTACGTGTGGGATACTGAGCACTCTTCTCTGCTGGGAAGCCTGTTGGCTTTCCAATCCCTTTATGTCAAGAGCGATGACCATGGCGACGCGAGGCATGACATTCTCACATGCTGTGGGCTGGGGAACCTGAACTTCTGTCCTAGAGGACGGGGGACCCTAAGGCAAGAGCACCCACCCTGCTCTGCATCTAACCGGCTCTCCGCAGAAGGGAAGCCAGGAGTGAAGTCCACATAACTCCCCCTTCAGGCCAAGCTTCCGCTTGTGCCGTTGAAGTTCTTCTGTAAAACAAGTAAACCGGAAAAGAAAAACCTTCAGAAACCTAAATCATAGATCACAGACTGATGTTTCCGTAGACACCAGGTAGGTCAGCTGAGCAAATTCCATAAATTCTCAGTGATTGGAGAGAAACTGGCCACCTGCCCTAACTGTCCCACACCGCCCAAGACAATGCCCTGCTCCCCAGATTGTCCCGATTCTCCTGCAACCTGAGCCCAGCCCACTGGGGCAGGAGGGAGAGAGGGGCCATGGCTGTAGTGTGGGTGGTGGCTGCTGTGTGCTGCTGTGTCCATCCTGCAGGGCTCAGCAGAGGACCCCTGGCCTGGGGGCCCTAGCAGGACAGCACTTTCGTCACCTGCTGCCACCTCTCACCCTGCCCCTGTCCCTCTCCTTCACCTGTCCCTCAGCAGAGGACCTGAAGCAAACCTGCAGAAGAACAGTTTTGCTGTCCTGTGTTCTAATGGATTGAAATGAGTCCTGATTTCTGCTCTTGGTAGATTGACCTTGGGCTCCATATGTTGTCTAATGCAGGTGTCAACCTCAAGACATTTCTTGTCATCATTTATATTTACTATGCAAATAAAATACACTTCGTAGCAAATATTCAGATTTTTTTCTTCCTAAATACACAGCGCAGCCATTTTTCTGGCCTCGGTGCCAGGACATCTGCGCACACATTGTCCCAAAGAGGCAGATGGACGGATGGACTGCCTCGTCTATGTCCATCTTTAGAAGCTGTGTAGTTTTATCATAACGCGCCCTGCTTGCAGGCAGGACATGCAGTGGAGCAGACACCTGCTCTTCTGTTCGTCAGAAATTACACTGAGCTTTGCCAGTCGTCCACACTGGGCCTCTCTGTGGCTCACCAGTCTCTATACACTTACAATATAGGGCTTAGCTTGTTTATTTTGGAATTTTTAGGGACAACATGTGGGTAGGAAACAGATGTCAGAGATCCAAAAGTGTGGTGATGTAACTTATTTGTGAGACGAGAACAGCAGGGCTGCACATCCGCAGAAGAGAACCCGCCTCTCCCTTGCGTTTGGCACCTGGGCGCCTGCTGGGCATTATGCCCGCTCTCACAGACTCGGAGGAGAAGCCTCGCAGGAGAAAAGGTCTAACCCGGCTGGCGTTCAGGACGCAGCCCCTTTCATGTGACTGCAAAGCAGGAAGAGATATTTCTGGTAAAGGACCCTGAATAATGGAGAAACCAATTTTTCATTAGTCTTGAGAAAGCTGCGCCCGCAGTCCCCAGAGCAGAAGCCTTGCCATTCATATTTGGCACCAAGTATTTAGAAGTAGGAGGTAAAATCACAGATGAAAATATCTCATGATTGATGAAGCTGGGATCCATTTTCAGGTCATCCGGAGGATAAAGATAAGGGAGGACGCACCCTCACTGCGTGCTTAGCAATTAATGAGCTCATTAAATCCTGGGATCACAACTGTGTGGCTTTAAATATATTGAAATGTATAAATAATGTGTCATGTAAAATAAAATCTGTGTAAAAATTAAAAAGGAGGGCCAGTGAGATGGTTCAGCCGTCTAAAGCACCTGTTTAGGAAAGCTTGGGCAGCCACAGGGACTGCAGTGTGTTCCCCGATAACCATGTTACCGCATGCTAAACCAGCCCCACCCCCAGGGCAGGCTGAGCCCTCCATAAAAAAAAAAAAAAACCAAAAACCAAAAACCAACCAACCAACCAAACAAACAAACAAACCTAAAGAGGAATTCACATGTAAGCCATGATTCTGTCCTTTTTTCTATTAACTGACGTGCAATTGCATAGATTGGTACCGTCAGGTGCTCCCTGAAAACATAGGCTGCGATGTCCACACCAGGATAATCATCATACCTGCCACATCAGATGCTTATAATTTGTCTGTGTTCAAACTATCCCAAAAGTCCTCTTTTCAGAGGGCCGGCCAAGTAGCTCAGTGGATTAAGCACCTGCTTGCAGGTGCAGGGGCCGGGGAGTTGATCCCCAGGCCTGCTTTGCCGGCCCCACCCCCGGGGCAGCTGAGACAGCAATTGAGACTGGGTGTGGTGGCATGAGCCTATAATCCCGGCTCTTGGGAGGCTGTAAATGGATCACTATGAGTCCCGTCTAGTAGTGAGACCCTGAACACTCTTCCTGTAGACCCTTCCCTAAAAAATACCAAAAAAAAAAAAAATCTTATCTTGTATATGGAAGCCTACAATGTTTATTTGATATTAACCAACTAGAGAAGATTCTAGAACACCCTATTAACTGAATAACTCACAACGAGGAAGCCCTCCTTTTGGTTGCTTGGTTCCCACTGCGCCGTTGCTATCAGCGTCACTATGGCTTTACAGAAAGGTTCCAGCCTCCAGGAACCACCAGGGGCAGAGCCCTGAGCTCCCAGCACTGAGCTCCTGTGCGAGGTGCTGCCTTCTCAGGGCGAAGGGGGCCAAAGGGAAACCCAGGTCTGCACCTGTCAGTGTGCAGCTGCCCCTGCTCACAGAGAAGCCCACATTTCACAGGCAATTGCCTGCTGAGAAAAAGCACAGCTGAAAAAGGGGGAGCAAGAAATAGCTTGCAGTAGGCCGAGCCAGCCATCGCTCAGCCTCAGCTCCCACCACGGCTGGAAGCCTTCACTGATGCCCCAAGCCCCAAGGCCTCGGCTCCTGCTGAGCTCTGCCTACGCCACTCACACAGGCTCCTGTGGAGACAGTGGCTTTTATGCTCCCCGCAGGAATGCATCTGTCTCAGGCACGCTTCTCTCATTGCTGGGACAAATACCAGCACCCAAAGTGAAGGCAGGAAAGGTTTATTCAGCTCATGGATACTGGAGATTTCAGTCCATGCTCTGCTGGCTCCCAGGCAGAGTGGCACATGGCAGAGGGCAGCGGCTCATGGCAGCAGCAAAGAACACAGAGTAAAGGGAGCGGCAGCAACAGTGCTGCAGAGCAAGCCTGTCTCCCTTCCGTGGCATCCGGGCTATCCCTCCCAGGTTGGGGGTAGCAGTATTCATGCGCATAATCCTAGCAGCACTCTCACCCATAATCCCTGTGGGCCATGAGTGAATCTCAAACTCTTAAAGTCCACCACACGACTGCATGAGACTTTGTGGGGGCAACTCGACAAAGACCCTAACAGCATCTCTGAACCCCACACAGGCAGCTGAACTCTGCCTTAAAGTTCATAGAGCATCATGAAACTCTTCAAAGGAATCAAGAGGAAATATAGAATAGAACCAGAGAAAATGAACACGTTGCACACAGTAAATTGGTAGCGTAAATCTAACCACAACAATAATTATATAAAATGTAAAAGGACTGAAAATTTCATTAAAAGGTGCAGGCAATAAGAAGGTATAGGTAAGGACATAAAATCTTGTGTTGTCTATAAAATATCTCATAATCCATATTTCTTTTGAAACAAACTCTGTCTTTGCTATGTTTCTCTCATTACTGGGACAAAATACCCGACATCCAAAGTTAAAGAAGGAGAGGCCTAAAGCCCACAGTTTGTGGAGGCTTCAGCCCATAATGACAGGGTGCCAGCACAGGGAGACACGGTGAGGGGCGTCAGTCCAAGGTAGAGGACACAAAAGCAGGAAAGGCAAAGAAGGCCTCTTTCCCCGCCTCACGGCAGATGCAGGCTGCCTGCGTGAGCGCGGCTGTCCCACTCACGCCTTCCCCCTGCCCTCCTCAGACGCAGGCTCAGGATATTTGCAAAGTGAGGACCTTGGCCCCCCTCCCCACACCCAAGATGCTTAGAGAAACTTCTCAACTTCTCCACTCAACACAGCGATCAACCATTGCAAATATTCATTCATCATCTATGGCTAAAACTGTCCAGAAAAGTACTGGACATTTCCCACTCAGCTGCCCCATATCTGCTGGGATGTTTGAACGTCACCAAAGCTGAGACACGCGTCGGTCAAATACAGTTAACTGGGCACAAACCACAAGGACATCGTGCTGCTCTGATCCATCCCCTCCGCCCTGCATGGGGCGGAGCCAGGAGGGAGAGTTCCCAGGTCTGAGAAAAACTCTCTGGTTGGGCTTGGAGGAAAAGGGTGTCTCTAAGAGAGCAGCCATGGACAAGAAATGCTTCATGGCCTCTAGGTGGTAGCTTGGGACACACTGGCTCCTGGCTGTAGGAGTTTTTTTGCTTTCATCATTATTATTATTAAATATTATTATTATTACTTTTAATGAGAAATAACAATGAGACAATTTCAAAACACATTAGTAGGACAGCCAGAACAATTCATACAATGCATATTGTTGTCTTCTCAGTAGTTTTTCAGAGCACAAGATGTAAATATGATAATCTTTGTAATCACTACTGGTACAAAAATGTCTTCTTGTTGAACTAAGAGAAACCAGTTGCATGCATAATCCAACGTTCCATAATTGCAATGGGTTATTGGCAAAACTGGCAATGTCAGAAGCTGTTGATTTAAGCCTTTTATACCTCAGCATTAAAATCTAGCTTTACATTTTATGTGTCATGTTTAAACTTTTCTGCTGGGTGGTTAAGGGCAAGTTTAAGCACGACCTGTATAACAAAACATGTAACTTTTGTGTCTCCCAAGGTCAGCCAAATTCCCTCCGGATTTACGTTGAAATCATGTATGGTGCTTTGTAGAACTGTTGGCGGTGTCAGCCTTCTGGATGAGTCATGGCCATTGCTTGACCAGTTTGCTCTCTGTGAAAGGAGTTTTAAAAAAGATCTCCTGGCCCAAATCAGGCCTCAGCCTCGATCCACACTTTTCTTTCAGTTCAGTGAACTCCTGTGCCAAGGCACCGCCCACACCGTACACAGATTTCTGGCTTTCATGGTTATGAAATGACGCATGAAGTTTTCATGCTGCTAAGTTCACAGCGTTTTGTTACACAACAAAATGAATTAGTACAGCAGGATTTTATGGAGGCCCTTCTGGATTGACCCATATTTATGTCCTCTCAAGGCCACCATACAGTCCACAGCACTGGGTACTTCCTTGCCTGGTTAATATTCATCCCCGCTGACCTCTTATGAATATCCCTGAACTCATGTGAGCCACACCCTAAGGCCTTGTCCTGCTGGGTTCCTCTGCACACGACCACATCCTTGGCAATTTGTCCTTTTTTCTGGCTCCAGCACATCACTGATGTCATAGTCCTGTGTTCCAGGAGTCCCACCCACCCATCCAGCCCTGGCTATGCTGCCCAGCACCCAGTCCATTCCCACATCTGTGCTCCTTCCATGCCCTGCCACAACAGGCACCACTACCCAGAACTTTTTCTCTGTTTCTCTGTGTGGGACTCAGACGTGTAGACCAAGGGATGGAAGGCTCAGTTTCATGAAGCCCGCTTTTGGAAGCCTTGTGTGAGAGATCTGTGTTCCCACTGCCTTTGCCCAGAGAGGCAAAGTCAAATCACAATCATGGCACAAGAGCAGATCTCCTCAGCAACTCTGATCTGTGCATTTTAGCTTCTTCCATGTGCTAAGTAGATGAGTAGCTAGGCATTTCACAGCACACCGTGTAGCTGGCCTAGCAGCACACGGCTGCCCTCCCGGCACTCCAGCAGGCTGAGGCTAGAGAGAGCATCGCAAGTTGGAGCCCAGCCTCTGGTCAGCTTCCCAAGGCTCTGTCTGGAATGTCAAAAACAATAAAAGGACCAGGAATGTAGCTTGGTGTGAATTTCCGAGGTTGAACTTCTAGGAGTATGTGCACACACATGTAAAGACACACACACACACACACACATACACACACACATTATATGAGCAACTTCTTTGGTAATCATGTGTTTGTAGAAAATTATCTCAATTAAGAGCATGAGAATTAGTGGGCCAGAGAGGTAGCTCAGTGACATAAGCTCCTGCCTGCCAGGTGCAGTGTCCAGAGTTTGATCCTGGTACCACACACACACACACACAAAATATATATATATATATATATATATATATATATATATATATATATATATATATAGTAGAATATATATATAGTAGAATATATATATATATAATATATATATATATATATATATATAGTAGAATAGGAGAATTAATAGTACTACTATTTTATCGGTGTCTTTCAGGATTTGAGTCAAAACTGACCAGTCTTTCTCTGTATGCATTGCCATTCTTTTTCAAGTACTGTAAGAGAGTTTTAAAGGGGAAGCCCAGATCAAAACTGAATATATGGTTAGGATCATTGGACAACAATTTTTACTTTAAAATTAATATGGTATTAGAGAGGTGGCTCAGCAGCATAATCACCTGCTTGGTGAGTGTAAGGTCCTGTGCTTGATCCCTAGTACCTAAAAAATACAAATAAATTAATTAACAAGGTAAAAAGCAGGGCAAACAGAGGGCAATGCAGATTGCAACGAATACACATCAAAAGAAGCCAGAGGTGCCGGGACCTCTTCTTCCCGGCCTCTCCCCTTGAAGCACCCACCATTCAGAAGACTTCTCCCTCCCACACATCCAGCAGGGGTTGAACCTGAAGGCTCCCTGAGTCTTCATGCAGTCAGCCAAAGCCAACCCAAGGAAACAATCGCTCTCCACACAGTTGATCTACCCAAGCTGGATCTTCAGTATGAGCTTAGATTGCTTCAAAACTTTACACCATCGGAGGGACTAGTGTCACAGGGAGGAAGTGGACATTCCGTGGAAAACACAAGAAAGCAACTTGAGTGCCTAAGAAGGGAGAAAGATGGTGGCCGTGGGCCATCTGTGGGAGACACTTCTGGTGCTGCGTAGCCAGCGTGGTCCTTGGAAAAGTGACACCAGGACCCAGCCACATCCCCTGCTCCGGATGACTGTCAGCCAGGCGAGTGAATCCCTCAGCAAAAAAATAGTATTAGGCCCAAACAGTCCGGGAAATGTTGAGTCTCATGAGTTAAACATGCACCATCTGGCTCGGCTTCTGAGACCAGCAAGTTTGACAAAGATATTGTGAAGCTACAAATTGTATCAAATATACAAGAACCTGCACAATAATTTCTGTGCTGAACATTTTAAGTACTTTAATCACTTCTTTCACAGGCAAAAGAGAAACACAAACCTCAGAACATAGGCATGTACTAAGTATTTGAAAGTTTTAAAAATGCATCAAAAGTACTGAAATCAATGAATATTAATATACTACCATAGAAAAATGAAGTGGACAAAAATTTATTCTATAGCTTATCAACACAGATATGTATGACGCTCCCATTTCTTCATTGACACTGTGAACATTAATAGTGCAAGTGGGTAGGTACACAGTACATGCCGGTCGGGTGGACCCTGGCTCAGGCTGAAGCTCCGAGGAAAGGATAACTCGGCCAGGCCTCAATTGCTTCTTATATGTAACAGCAAAACGCACCTCGAGCCATCCAGGAAAGGATGAAAAGACAGTTCGGAAACGACAGTGTCTTCTAGGATAGCAGCTGTGATCAAGCAGTCAGTTCCTCTTTGCTTGGGTGTTGATGATTTTCAAAGAGCATACAAACTCGCAATAAACAGAAAATGCAGTAAAACGAAAGGAATCCGAGTGTACCCGAGCCTCCTCCGCCTGTGACCCCGTGTGACCCTGAGCCTCCTCCTGGCCGCCCGTGGACACCCGTCAGTTCTGCGCCTGAGGCCGGCGTGGACACCCGGGCCGGGTCTCAGAGGCGCTGCCGGCAGCAGAAGAAGTTCAGCATGCAGTTCCCCTCGACCTTCTCGTGCTCCAGGCACTGCCGCCGGCACTTGCCGCGCCCGAGCCTGCAGGTCTGGCACACGCTGCCCTCACCTGCGGGAGAAGCAGCGGCTGAGCAGCCGCCCTGGCGCTCTGCTGCAACAAGGAGCAGCACAGGGGCCACCAGGGGAGGGAAGAGTTGCACGGGTGACGAGGAGAACTGTTTTCAAGACTGTCCCTGGCTCTGCAAAGAAGCTCTGCTCTTGGCAGTGTGGAGTCGGGAAAGTTACTCGTAAGAGATAACCTCAGTCCCTACTGCCCAACCCTCAGGATCACGAGGGGCAAAAGCAAACATCTAGTGGATATGACAATCTGTGCACCACAGAGCTGCAAAGACACCTGCCCGAAATCGCATAAAGGATCCTAGATGTCAACAAGAGGGGTATTTTGCGCTGATGGACAAATTCTTAAGTAGAGGGAAGACTCGTAGGCTCAATTCCTGCCTTGCTCTAGTGAGTCACGTGTCTTCAACAAACTGCTTATTTCAGCTTGTTCATGATTCCTGTGGACTTTCTAGAACTATGTAACCACGTTTTTAGTTCGTTTAATGGTCAAATAAAATAAAATGTATGAGAATATTTGAGTTACATTATGGTTTACGTCCAGTTGTCCCCCCAAAGCCTCATGCAATCATGGGGTGGGGACATCTAGAGTGTGAGACTTGACTCATGATCCCCTGGGATTATGTGTTTTAGTAATGCTGGGATTATGAGTCTGAGTCCTGCTGGGAATTATAGGTGTGGCCTGAGGTGGATAGGCTGAGGCAGAGAGCCTGATGTAATATTAAGAGAGACAGAGAGACAGACTGACACTGCTGCTCTGCTGCCCTGATTGGTTGGCTGCCTCTGCCGCCATTTTGTTGCTGTTCTGCCACCATGAACTGGATGCTCTTAGCGCTGTTACACTCAACCTTGGGCCGGCCGAATATGGACTGAAACCTCCACAAACGCTGAGCTAAATAAACCTTTCCTTCCTCCATTTTGAGTGTTGGGTATTTGTCCCAGCAACGAGTAACACGTAAGTAAGACAGAACTGTGCCATCTCACAGGGCTATCCCACAGTCTCACAGGCTCATCCGGAAGAGCAGATGGTCCAGTCCACATCAGTTGTTAGCAAAGTGCGTGACGCAGTCAACAATTGTTGGCAGCGTCCTTAGGTTCCTCACCCTGAAATGCTGTCTGAACTCGTTTCAGTTTTGTCCACATTAAGCCAGGGATGCTTCCTTCAATTCTGTCTACAATGTGCTATGCCCAAACGCTATAAAAATATTGTTCAGCCTCACATGTTAAAAATGAGCCATCTAGGGGTCAGCAAGATAACTCAGTGGACTAAAGCACATGCTTGGGCAATCTTAGGCAAGCAGAGGGGCTGTGGTTCAATCCGAGGCACCTCAGCCAACCCCACCCCAGGGCAGGTTGAGCCAGCCAGCATCCAGCCATAGTGGCACAAGCCTGTAATCCCAGTGCCAGAGGAGGCTGAAAGCAGGAGGACTACCATGAGTCTGAGCTGCATTGTGAGACCCTGCAACAACCAAATACATTGAGAGAGAGAGAGAGAGAGAGAGAAAGAGAGAGGGAGAGAGAGAGAGAGAGAGAGCAATCTAGTATAATATGACCGGCAAAAAACTATCTGCGGGCTGTTCATCACAAAGCGCTCTTTCGTAATGATGAGGCGTTTCCATGCAACCATCCTCGCCGTAGTAGGTGACCCCCTTACACAGGAAGATGCGGTGAGAACGGAATCCAGGCAGTCCTTCAGTCACTGCTGCTGAATTGCACCTTGGGTCAAGGGTAACTAACAAGGCGCACATTCCTAAGAGAAGAGAGAAAACAGTGTAGCAGCTATTGAACTTACCTGCCGGGAATAACGGGGCGTAATCCAATCCCGTCTGGCACCCTAAATGTAAAATAAAACACACATTAGAAATCAGTGTCACTGGAGGAAACAAGAGTGTAAACATCTTCTCACATGCGACACGGCACACTGGGCCTGCTGGTGGCAGAGGAATAATTGTATTCCACTTCTCCAGGACGGCGCCAGAGCAACCCAGGAGCGCCGCAGGAGGAGGGGCTGCTGACGAGGAGGGAGAAAGAGAAGCACCAGCAGCGGAGGCGTCTGACTCTGGAAATGTCACCGCAGAGCCAAGAAATCTCCACAGGTGCCGTGGGGATCTGGACTTTGCCCTCAATTTGGGGTGATGCAGAAGCAGCCCATCCAGCCTTCTACGCTCCCTCATCAAACCTCACCCGGCTTCCCTTACCTGGTAGCAGTTGGGCCAACACGAAGAACAAAGTGAAGACAAAGTAAAGCATCTTCCTGCTTGGGGCCATGGCTGCGGGGCGACTTTTCAGAAGAGGGGCACAGGGTTTCTTTCACAGGACAGGAATCTTATTTATATTTGACAGCCATGGGACGTGCTCTTGGTCAGTGAAGTGAATCGATAAAGAAGACACAATTATATGCTCCATTTCCCGAGACCAAAGGCTGGCGTCACACTCCTGACCTTGGCACCGAGAAGTCTTATATTTGGGGGAGTCTGGCTGTCTGGCGATGATAACGAGATGAACCCCCAGCTGGGGCCCGCAGGCCCAGGGGTCGTGAGCAGCCCTGCTAGGGCAATGCGGGGCGCAGACCGGCCGCTGCTCTTGTCACTTTGGGGTAATTTTTCTTGGGAAAACCAAGAGCCACTGCCCATGTCCGCTTGTGTCTCCAGTTTGTGGCGTGGATCTGTGATGACAGTGTTGCGTGTGTCCTGGACCTGTCCAGGGCTGGTGGGGGCCAAAGGAGACCTTGCAAAAGAGCAACATCTGTGTCCTCTCACCTTCCTTGCTTTCGGGCTGATTGTCTGTACATATGTCAGGAGAGCGGATCGCATGATTTTCCCAAGTCAGCGCTGAATCTCTCCTTAGAGAACACTACGCCATATACCCAGGCCTCAGTACATCTTTTTATTTATCATTAAGATATGGGGGCGTCAAAACTAATGTTTACATCATCGTCCCCTTTCCAAATAAACCATGAGTATTGTCACCCTGTTGCCTCTGTTCATGTGATGTCTCGTCCTTCATTTGGGGCTGCAAAAGTAGAAAACTTAGAAAATGCAGACTACAAGGTCAGACAGACTTGCCAAGCGGATGAGCTAGAATAAAAGCTTAACGTTTCCAAGCTCAGGTTCTTTGTCCTTGGGGCACATGCCATGATACCTTACTAAATATTTTTAGGGGATGTTATTTTGTAAGGCATACAAATTGCCTAGCAGAGCGTCTGGTCGCTGTCGCTGCCACTAGCCATCATGGTCACATGTCCTTCTGGGTGTATTTAAGGCAAATTTCCTGTCAACTATTTTTCAAGCCTAGTAGTTTATAATCAACCTTCCCTGATCCCTGACAGGTCCCTGTGATGCTTTTTTTATGGTCAGGATCCAGGGTAGAAAATAGGTACAGGGAAGACAGCATAGAGGACCAAGCCTGTGTGTGTGTGTGTGTGTGTGTGTGTGTGTGCGCGCGTGTGTGTGTGTGTGTGTGTGCGTGTGTGTGTGTGTGTGTATGTGTGTGTGTGTGTGTGTGTGTGTGCATGCGTGCTACTAGGGATAGACCCCAGGACCTTTGCACTAAGCTCCATTCAAGGTGTCTTTTAAAAACGATTTATAGTGGGCAACCCAATTTCCAGATCCCCTTAGGTCCCTCTAAACAATTTCTTCCTCTCAATAAATTCTTTCTACTCTTAAAAACAAATATGTAAGTAAATGAAATTTCTAACTTGCAGGAAATGCCTTGGCAAGTTGCTCAGGTTCCTCTTAAACTCACAGCTCCCCTGCCCTAGTCTCCCGCACTGCTGGGACTGCAGCCGTGTGCCCCTAGGCCATCTTTATTTCTAGTAACCAGGTGTGGGCATGGCCTTGTGGGCAGATGCGCAAAACACACAGTCCCTGCCCACTCGCTGGGGGCTTAACGCACTCAAGTCACGTATTAGAATTCTTAATAACTGCCCTTGAGTCTTCAGTTCCTGATGAGACGATGCAATAGGCACTGGGCCCGGAGCTCCAGCCCCAGGCAGCCCAGCCTTCCCCCTCCCACCTTACCGGGACAGCTTGCTCTGAGAACACCCGGCCCCAGCTGTCCTGCAACTGCCCACACAGCAGGGACTCAGGGGGAGGAGGTGTGTGTGACCTTGGAGTTGGGGTCGTCAGCCTGGGTGCTGTGGTGAGGGCTCCTGGGCACCAGCACCTGCACGCCCCAGAAAGAGGCCTCAGTGCCTTTGGGAGCTGCCCAGCCCCTGGGGGAAGATTTCTTGCTTGAGTCTGGCTAGGGCAGCATACACAGGCCCTGCAGCTCACTGGAAGATATGACAGCGAGTGTGAGCACACATGGGCATGGAGCAGGGACACTATGACATCCCCAAGGGAACACCTGTTTCCTGAAGGCCTCTGTAACCAAGGCAGCACTGCTGCGAGCACCAAAGGAAATGACTGTGGTGTGTCGCAAAGTCAGAGCACAAGGAAGAGGCGCTGCGTTTCTGTAGTTTTAACATCATTCCTGCCCCAGCAATCCTGCATTTTCATTCTGTATGAAAGCCACCCAGTTATGTATGTGCTCCTAATCTGGAGTTAGCTTTCAATCTTGGGAAAAGAAGGCCATGTTTGATTCCCTTGGTGCCAACTCAAAGGAAAGACCTTACTGGGAACCCCAGCCCCGCTTTGCTGCTTGAATGGATCCATGGTGTTTAATTTGTTGGCTCACAGCTCTCTCTCCAAACTTTAAGCCTTTCATCTCCATTTAGTTCAAGTGCAGCTGAAACAAACACAGGGTCCTCTGCTTAGCACAAGAAACCTGCACCGAGGGTTCACTGTGCGCACAGCAGGCAAACCCTGCAACTGGAGACCCCAATCCATCCCTGTCTTTCAGGGGAACCTAGCACAGAGGCTCGCCACCTCCCTGTGCAGCAGTAGCATGGAGACACACGAGCTCCCCTCTTCCCCTACACCGTCTTCCCCCTTGGGAGTTGCAGTGACCTCGTCTGCTCCATGGTGACCTCACAACGCCGTCTCCAGATGGCCTCCTGGGAAGGGCAACACCTTTGTGAATCCTTAGTCATCGTCCCATAAAGCTTGAGGTGTCTCCATCTCTCTGTGCTGCCCCCTTCTGGATGAGCTCAGCACCACACTCGTGTGCGGAGAATTCACTCCAAAGCCATCTGCTGCCTCCTCCGCGGGAGCTTCTTCCTTGAGCGGTTTAAGAAGCCTCAGCTTGCTCCGGGGTGGCTCGATCTGGGAGAACTCAGGCAAGATGTTACAAGGAGCAAGTCTACAGAAGGAGCCTCGCACAGCTAGGCACAGAGTGCAGTGTTTTCACGTGACTCATGAATGTTCGTTGCTCTCATGGGCTCAGTTAAAAATCTCTTCCATTTGCAGTTTGTTGGCAAATTAGATTCATTCTGCAAGAAAAAATAGATGTGATATGCAAGAGCGTGTAACTGAGAATGCTGGGAAGCGCATCTTTTCTTATGCATTTCAGTCTTTCTAGGTAAGGAGCAGATGGAACACATACTTCAACTAGGTGATGCATAGTATAGAATCAGTGCGCACAGAAAGCTAACAAAGACAAAGAACGCACCGAGGTGCTCTCTAGTCCTTTCATTTAATGAAAATTATTCTGTAATTGTTTTAGATTTACAGAAAAGTTAGAAAGATTGCCGAGTTCTCTCATACTTGCTCCCAGGGTATTCACAATGTGAATGACTTCTGTAGCCATCGGAGATCCTTCAGCCTCAAGAAACCCACAGCAGTGCATGACTGCTGACTAAAATACAGAGCCAAGCACAGCCCCGTCTTCACTTACACTTGTGTCTGGGACTGTGGGGAAGGAAGCCACTGAGATGAAGTGTCCTTGTCCCACCCAGCACGTCAGGTGTACAGCCTTTCAGCGAGCAGGGGCCCTGCCAACGTTGACCTGGACAGTGTCTAAAAGATTTCTCACTGCAGAGCTCTTGATTCCTTTTTCTAATTCTGTTCTTGGGAAGTGAGTCATTTTCACGGGGATGCCACCCGCTGGCACTCCCTTTCTCACCCTGGCTTCCTTATTCCGTCCTTGCTATCAATCAGGACACAAAGAAGCGACCTGGCGACTTCACCCAGTTGGCGCAGGGAAGTCGTGACTTCAGCACTAAAGCAACGTTTTTCCACCTGTCAGCATTCGGCTTTCACCAGATGCTTCTGGGGTCTCTCAGCCTGGAAGAGTGGAGCGATGAGGACGTTTGCTTTTCTTTCCAACGTTTTATTTTCTTGAAGACATAAGGGCATGTCTCCTCACAAAAGAGAAGACGACAAGTGGGTGATCCGGGCCTTTCTCTGTCCACACATAACTGACTTAGCCCAAGGCATGAAGGGGCTTGCAGGGATTGGTGGGAGTCTGTCACACCAGCAGTGCTTTTCCTTATGGAGAATGATCTCACCTCTTGGATGGTGATTCTATCTATGATTCTAAAGGCTATTTTGATTCTAATGCGTATCTTAACAGGGAAAAACTACATGCACACAATCTTAGTCCACCTCCAATAATTTTAAAACTACCTGGGACTGAGTGGGGCTGGGTGTGACACTTGAAGTAGTCAGCACACAGCAAGGTCCCCATTTCTTAACCATAATGAAGTAGATTCTTGGGTCAACCCCTTCCCCAAGTGCGCACGGCCCTCAGAGTTGCCTGGGCAGCCCAGCCTCCTGCTCCATCGGACTGAGGTGCCCTGGAGCCTGGAACCCAGGCTTGGCCTGGAACCCGCCTGCCTGAGGCTCAGCCTCTGCTTGCCACAGGGTGCAGCGCAGGACGATTCCCTTCATGCACTGCTCAGCCCAATGCCTCTGAGGAGCAGAGGCCGCCCTGGAAAGACGCCTCCCCCTCTAGCCTCTCGCTTCTCTGCCGCAGTCTGGCACACTCTGTCCCTCACATCGCCCCTGCCCTGTCCTCTCATCCTCATACCCACTTTCCCTCTTGGGAGTTTTCCAGATATAGAAAGAACAAGAGCTGTAGACTGACACCCACTGAAGTGGGTGAGCTTAAAAAAAAAAAAAAAAAAAAAAAAAAGTGGGGCCAGTCTCATTCCTGCCAGGCCTCAGTGATCAAGACGCCATTCACTCTGCAGAAGTGCATAAATGTGGGTGCTGGCTGCCCTGGCCCAGGGACACCGTGTGGGTGCTGCGGGACTCCAGCCATGAGGATGCTCCTCCTCCTCCTCCTCTGTGCTCTTTGCTTTCTGGCCCCAGGTAAATGAGCCTCTCTGCAGGGAGTGGCGAGGAGCCGTGGCCCCGATGGAAGGTCTCCCCCGAATGCCTGGGCATGAAAGGTGCCGCTGCTCTGGCGGCCCTGCCGGTGGTGGTGGCTGGGAAGGCACCCTGGCCTGCCAGGAGCTGCCTCGGTGCTTCGCATCGTTCACTGTTATCGGGGAAAGTTTGTGACAGGCTTGAACAAATCAAGGGCCGACAGGAGAGAGGCGGTGAGCTGCCTGATCTCACGCTCACAAAGGATAAATGAGAAACTGCGGAGTAAGTTAAAAGCAAGGGGAAAATGTCAGGAATGCCGGTGGTGTGTAGGTCTGCTGAAATACAGCCATAGGCCAGACGCGGTGCTGCGTGTCTGAAATCCCAGCCGCCTCGGACACTGAAGCGAGAAGCGCACAGGTCTGAGCCTGGCTGGGGCAACTCGGGGGAGGGACACCGTGTCACTGTAAAAAGTGACAGCATGCACAGCGCCAAGAGGACAGAGAGGCGCAGGCCGCTGCAGTGGGAGCCAGAGTTCTCTGCCCTTGGGCACCATGTGAGATGTACACCTCGCACAAGTGCCGATGCCAGCGCTAGCCCTGCTCCGATGGCACCTGCCCTTCTGGTGACAAATGGCACAGGACTGTGAGTCACGTTCAGAAAATGCACTGCCCCTGAGTCTGATACCTCAGCGGCATGGGCCTCAACTAGACTCGTCTAAAGTGCTGACCTTAGGGCTGGCAAAATAGCACACCTGATTAAAGCGCCTGCAAGTAGGCTCAGGGGACTGGGGTTCAATCACTGGGCCGACAGTGCCAGCCCACCACAGGGCTCACTAAGAGGGCAATTGAGACTGGATGTGGTGGCCCAGACCTGTAATCCCAGCTCATGGGAAGCTGTAGACAGGCAGATCTAGTAGTGAGACCCTGAACACACTGTAGACCCTTCCCTAAAATAAAAAAATAAATAAATAAATAAGTGCTAAGTGCTGACCCTGACACGTGATCTGTCCTTAGCTTGAAACAGCTGCTCTTAAGATTGTTGCGCTCCGGTGTTAAAGCCAGAGCTGGAACTCCATGCAGAAGGGTGGAGGGGAACGCTGGGGAGACCGTCACTGTACCTCCTAGGCCTGTCCTGCAGAGACTGGGCCTCCTCCTCCCCTCGATGTGCTGATGCCTGGGAAACAGCCTGGCTCTCTCTAGTGGCGGCCCTCTTCCTCCTTCTCCTCCTCCTCCTCCTCCTGCTCCGCCTCCTCCTCCT
>PVJA010021497.1:0-35114 GCA_004027025.1 Myocastor coypus | reverse complement strand
CTGCCCCCATTCTGGTACTTGGGTCTCTGTGGCCTTCTTCTCAAGGCAAAGCCTCTCTCCTTTGCCATTCTGGGGCTGCAAAGCATAGACAGCTGCCACCTCTTGTGATGCCCTCAGGCCATCTTTTCCATTCGCTGGTTCCTTCCCAGCAATGGAAATCCTCTCAGCTCCATCTTTGCAGTCCACAGCTCTCCTGGTGTTTCCTTTCTGGCCAAACTCACATTTTAAATCATTCTGCTTGGCTCTTTTCTCTTGATTTTCAACATAAATCTGGCTAAAAGCAACCAATAACAGCCACGCCACCGCCCCAATAGTTTGCTGCTTTGAAATGTCTCTTGAAAGATTAATCAGTCCACCATGCTTAATCTCAGTCTTAGGCAAAGTCTCTGGGCACGAGCAAAATTCCGAAAGACTTTCAGCCAATCCATAGCACTAATCATCTGGAGTCCAATGACCAATTCTGTCTTTTTTTTCCAGCAAAAACCTCCTCAGCCTGATCTTTACAGGCAGGCCTTCTGTCAGTGTTCTGGTCTAAGCTAAGACCAAAATCGCCCAAGCTGAACAGCCGAAGCCGTTCTACTGCTTTGCTTTTAGCCAACATCTCTGAACCTTTCCTATCTCTTCCCGTAAGCCATTTCCAAAAGCTTATAATCCACATTGTCAGGTATAGTCACAGCAACAACCCCACTTCTCTGGTACCAAGTTCTGTCTTAGTTACTTTTTGCTCGTTGCTGGGACGAATACCCGACACTCAAAATAAAGGAAGGAAAGGTTTATTTAGCTCACAGTTCGTAGAGGTTTCAGTCCATATTCGGCTAGCCCAAGGCTGAGTGGAGCAGGGTGGAGAGCATCCAGTTCATAAAGGCAGAATAGCAGCAAAATGGCAGCAGAGGCAGCCAGTCAATCAGCGCAGCAGAGCAGCAGCACGAGCTAGAGCTCCAGTCTGTCTCTCTGTCTCTTTGTTACATTCAGGCTCTCTGCCTTAGCTCCTGCCCTAGGCTACACCCATAATCCCAGAAGTACTTCCACCCATAATCCCATCAGTACTAAAACCTATAATCCCAGGGATCATGGATCAAGTCTCAAACTCTAGAAGTCCCCGCCCAGTGACTCCATGAGGCTTTGGGGGGACTACTAGACATAAACCATAACACATGTCATCTGCAAATAGTGAAAGTTTTCCTTCTTCTTTACCTATTCTTATTCCTTTTATTTCTCTTTCTTGTCTAATGGCTGTAGCTAATGTTTCCAGAACTATATTGAATAGAAGAGTGATAGAGGACATCCTTGTCTTGTGCCAAATTTGAGACTAAAAGACTTCAGTCTTTCCCCATTTAGAATTATACTAGCTGTTGGATTGTCATAGATCTCTTTTATCAGGTTGAGGTAGAGGCCCTCTATTCCAAGAAGTAGGGCTTTGAACATGAATGAATGTTGGACTTTGTCAAAGGCCTTTTATGCATCAGTTGAGATGATCATGTGTTTTTTGAATTTGGTTCTACTGATATAGCGTATTGCATTTATTCGTTGCATATACTGAACGGTCCTTTCATCCCTGGGATGAATCATACCTGGTCATGATGCATAATCTTCTTGATGATTTGGTGTATTTTTATTTAGAATTTTAGCGTCTGTGTTCGTGAGAAAAATTGGCTTGTAATTTTCTTTTTTAGTTACATCTGTGTCTGGTTTTTGTATTAGTGTAATACTTGCTCCTAGGAATGATTTTGGAAGGGTTGCTTCCTTTTCAATTTCATTGAAGAGTTTGAGGTATGTTGAGATTAAGTCTTCTATAAATTTCTTGGGGAATTCAGCAGTGAATCCATCATGTCCCAGAATTTTTGTCGGTAGGCTTTTTATCACATTTCATATTTTACTGACTATTATTGGGTTACTGTGAGTTCTTATATAGTCTTCTTTGAGTTTGGGTAATTTTACTTTTCTAGGAATCTATTCATTTCATCAGTGTCTTCAATTCTGTGAGAGTAAACATTCTCAAAGTAGTTATTTATGATCCTCTGAGTCTCTGCTTGGTCTGTAGCAATTTCTAACTTTTCATTTCTTCTGCTTAGATTTGAGTCTTTTATTTTCCTCTTTTTGATGAGGTTAGTTAAGGGCTTCTAAATTTAATTTAATCTGTCAAAGAACAAGCTTTTTGATTCATTAATTCATTGTATTGATTTCTTTGTCTCAATTGAATTAATTTCTGCTCTAATCTTTATAATTTCCTCCTATCTTTGGGCTTTGGGTTTCATTTGCTCTTCTATTTCTAGTCGATTAAGGTGCTTCAGGAGAGTATTTATTTTTTTCTGCTCTGTTTTCTTAATGTGTGGGTTCAGAGCTACAAATTTTCCTCTAAGGACTGCTTTCTTTGCATCTCATAAATTCTGGTACTTTGTGTTTGTATTTTCTTTATTTTCAAGATACTGTTTAATTTCTTGTTTAATTTCATCTGTAACCTACTGGTTGTTGAGAACAGTGTTGTTTAATTTCCAAGAATTTTTCCAGTTCTTGTGGTTTTTGTTATGTATTTCCAATTTCATTGCACTGTGGTCAGATAATATGCATGGGATAATTTTTGTTTTCTTGCATATACTTAAGCATGACATATGTACTAATATGTGATCTATTTTAGAAAATGCCCCATGTGCAGCTGAATAAAATGTGTATTCTGACGTGTTTGGGTGGAACACTGTGTGTATGTCCACTAATTCCAGTTGTTCCAAGTTCTCGTTCAGCTCTACTACTTCTTTGCTAATTTTTTTGTCTGCTTGATCTATCATTTTCGGATAAGGAGGTGCTGAGGTCTCCTGTTAAGATTGTGGTATTGGATATTAGATTTTTCATATCCATTAAGGTTTGCCTTATATAATTTGCTCCTGTGTTTGGTGCATGCATATTTATGAGTGTCACCTCTTCATATTGAAGATTTTCCCTAACCAATATGTAGTGGTCTTCTTTATTTCATTTGATCAGTCTTGGTTTGAATTTTAGACTGTCTGAAACCAGGATTCGTACCTTGCCTTTTTTTGAGGTGCTGGTGCATGTAGTATTGTTTTCCATCCTTTGACTTTTAGCCTATGAGTTTCTTTGTGAGTCAAGTGCATTTCTTGTATACAGCATATTGTTGGGCTTTGCTTCCTTATTCACTCTGCCAGTCTACTTCTTTTAATTAAAGAATGGAGTCCATTTACATTGATGGTTATAATTGAAATATGTTGACTTATGATTGACATGACGGTTACTTACTACTGTTACCCGTTTTTCTCCTTGTTTAATTGAATAGCCTATTTGGTGGGATCTTTCTGTTCTCATTTCTTGAGTTTGAGTCGTTTTGGTCCCTCTATAAATACTTTTTAGTATAACGTTTAGGGTTGTCGTTGACATCATGAAATTCTTTAGTTGTTCCTTGTCATGGAAATATTTCACTTCTCCCTCATACTTGAAAGAGAGTTTTGCTGTGTATAGCAGTTTGAGCTGAAATTTGTTTTCATGGAGGACTTAAAGCACTCTGCTCCATGGTCTTCTTGACTTCATTTTTGTGAGGAGAAATCTGCTGTTATTCTGGTGGGTTTTCCTTCAAATGTGATCTGTTTCTTTTCTCTAGCAGCTTTTTGTATGCTATTCTTCTGTGAATTTCTGGAATCTTGAATATTATATGTCTGGGTGTGTTTTTAGTCGGGTTAATGTTTTTTTGTGGGGTTCTGTATACTTCACTTATCTGTGTCAGATTGTTTTTTCATATTTGGGAAGATTTCTGCTATTACTTCTGCTCACATTGTTTTTATATAATTTAATTCCTTCTTCCTCATTGATTCCTCTTAATCTGACATTGCTCATTTTTGCATCATCTTGCAGATGTTGAGTTATGTTTTCTTGCATCCTTGTTGTTTGTAAGAGATCCTTTCTTACGTTTTCACTAGCTGTGATGGTGTCTTCAAGATCTGAGACTCTATCTTCACTTTCCTTCATACTGTTTTGCCAGCTTGTGATTGAGATTTTATTTTCTTTTGTATCTCTTTGAAATTGTTTCATGTGATCTATTTCTTTCTTATATTGCTCTGTCAGGGAATAATTCATTTTTCTATTCTCTAATTTTTTATCACGTACTGAAGTCTCTCATTATAGTTACCTTTTCTCTCTCTCATTCAGACATTATTTCTGCTCTGTTCTCCTCTGTACCTTTCTGTTATTGTTCCCCTACTTTAGATGCTACTGATTTAGAGAAGTCTTTTTTTTAAATTCAGAAGTTAGCTCTGCTCTGGTTTCTTCTATACATTTCTGCAGTTGTTTTTCCACTTCAGAGTCTATTTTTTCATACACTTCTTTGTTTACTTCACATGTTATCTCTGATCTGAGTTGCTGTATAGGTTTCTGCACTTTCTTTTAATCTTGGCTGCTACTGATTCAGATATTTCCTCTTCATGACTCCCATTTTCTTACATGGTAGTGTTTCTTGCATCTGTTTTGTGTGGACTCGGGATCTGGGATTGGATCTTACTCCTTCTCTTTATCAGTTTTTATAGCAGAGATCTCTGTACTTTGTTGTACTTATACAGATAGCACCTATGGAAATTTGGGTCTGGATCCACCAAGCTTGTTCCCTTCTAGATGGGCCTGTCTGCGAGCCAAACCTCAGGTGGCTGGCTACTTTAAGGCCCAGTGGGTCGGGATGGTGGTCGGCCATGTGGGGACAATGCATGGCCATGTGGGGAACATGGGTATAGTTGGGGTTTTGCCAGTTGTCGAGTTGGAGGATGTATCTGGTCTGAGATAGTTCTTACTTGGCCGATGTGAGCCCTGGTCGGGAATGTCCGTGAAATCTGAGCTCAGGTTGTTGATGATTCAGCGAATGAACCAGGGCTGAGTCTGCTGGTTGGCCCAGGAAGGATGGTGGTGCGGTCCGGCCAGGAGTTTGGGAGTGATGGGTGAAGTCCAGGAGCTAGGGCTTGGTCCAGGTGCCGCATGGCCAGACTAAATGGTGCACGGGTCCAGAGGGCTGACATTTCGAGACCTTAAACTGGCGCTTTGTCCAGGCACCACACGATCAGTCCAAATGGCGCGTGGGTCCAGTAGGATGACGGGTCTCAAGATTTGGCCATTACAAGTTGTGCTGCTATAAACATAGGAGCATAGAAGTCACTATGATATGGTGTTTTTAGTTCTTCTAGCAAAATTCCCAGTAGGGAGATAGCTGGATTAAATGGAATTTCTAGTTTTAATTTTTTAAAGCGTCTCCACACTGCTCTCCATAATGGTTACAACAGTCTGCATACGCAGCAGCAGTCGAGAAGGTTTCCTTTTTCCCCACAGCCTGTCCAACATTTGTTGTTGCTTGTTTTCTTTGTTAAAGCCATTCTTTCTGGGTTGAGATGGCGTCTAAGTGTTCTTTCAATTTGCATTTCACATATGTCTAGTGAAGTGAAACATTTCTTCATGTATTTATAGATTTGTTGAATTTCTTTCTCTGAGAAATGTGTGTTCATCTCAGATGACCATGTCTGGACTGGGTCTTCAAATTTTGGGAGCCAAGTGATTTTTAATTCTTTATAGATTCTAGATAGAAGGTCCTTGTCTGGATACTTATTAGTTAAAATCTTTTGAAAATTCGTAGGTTGTCTTTTCATTCTGTGGGTAATTTCTTTTGATGTGCAAAAACTTCTTAGCTGGAGGAGGTCTGGGTTGTTGATTCTTTCAATTATTAAACATACATGTTGTTTTTTGTCCATCAACTCTTTGGCTATCCCAATAGCTTCAAAATTTTCTCCCACTTTTTCTTCCAGGATATTTCATGTTTCTCTTTTAATATTTAGATCTTTAACCCATTTTGACTTTAGTTTAGTGCATGGTGATACATTGGGGTCAAGTTTTAGTTTTCATCATGTGGAGATCTCGTTTTTCCAACACCATTTGTAAACATGTTTGGCCCCTTTGTCTAAGATTTGGTGGCTGTATTTGTTTCTGCATCTTCTAATCTATTCCATTGATCCTCAGGTCTATTTTCTTTTCTTTTCTTTTTTTTTTTTGTGAATACCAGGCTGATTTTATCACTGTAGCTTTATAGTGTAACATTAGGTCAGGAATTTTAATGCTTCCAGCCTTATCTTTGTTGCCCAGGATTGTCTTTGCAACTCTAGGTCTTTTTTGGTTTGAAATCAACTTTAGAAATTACTTCTCAAGGTCTGTGAGGTATGTTGATGGTATTTTGATAAGAATTGCCTTACATTTGTGTAACCATTTAGTTGGAATTGCTATCTTCACAGTGTTGGTTTTTCCTATCCAGGAGCATGGAATATCTTTCCATTTTGTACAATCCTCTAGGATCTCTTTTTTTACAGTACTATAATTTTCATTACCTCTTGAGTTAGATTAATTCCCAAGTATTTAATTTTCTTCGGTGCTATCCAAATCATATTGTTTCTCTAATTTCTCTCTCAATGTGTTCATTATCTGTGTAAAAGAATGCTATTGATTTTATGTGTTCACTTTGTAACCTGCTATGCTCCTGAATTTGTGTATTAATTCTAGTAGCTTCTTGGCAGAGTGTTTTTGGTCTTCCAAATAGATTATCATGTCATCTGCTAATAATGATAATTTAACTTCTTCTTTATCTATTCTTATTCATTTTATTTTTCTCTCTGGTCTATAGGCAGTAGCTAATGATTCCAGAACTATATGGAATAGGAGTAATAATAGAGGACATCCTTGCCTTGTACTAGATCTGCGAATAAAAGACTTCAGTTTTTCTCCATTGAAAATTATGTTAGCTGTTGGATTGTCATAGATAGCCTTTATCAGATTGTGTTAGCGTTCCCCTGTTCCAATTTTCTGTAGGACTCTGAACATAAATAAATTTTGGAAATTTTTCAAAAGCCTTTTCTGCATCGATTGACATGGTCATGTGATTTTTTATTCTATTGCAGTGGTTCTCAACCTTTCTAATGCTGTGACCCTGCAATACAGTTCCTCATGTTGCAGTGACCCCAAACCAAAAAACAATTTTGGTGGCTGCTTCAAAACTGTAATTTTGCTACAGTTATGATTTCCAATGGCTTTAGGCGATTCCTGTGTTTTAGTCACTTGACCCCCGCCAGGGTCATGACCCACAGGTTGAGAACCACTGCTCTATTGACATAGTGTGTCACATTGATAGATTCGCTTACATTGAACCATCTTTGCATCCCTGAAACGAATGCAGCCTGGTCCTGGTGTATAATTTTCTTCATGATTTGCTGTATTCTATTGGTGAGGGGTCTATTGAGGATTTTTGTATCTATGTTTATGAGAGATATTGGCTTGTAGTTCTCTTTTTTAGTTGCTTCTCACGCTGGTTTTGGTATCAGTGTAATACCTATACAAATGATTTTGGGAGAATTACTTCCTTTTCAATTTCATTGAAGAGTTTGAGGAGTATTGGAATTATGTCTTCTGGAAATTTCTTAGAGAATTCAGTGGTGAATTCTCTAAGTGGTGAAATCCATCAGGTCCTGGGCTTTTCTTTCTCAGTAGGATTTTGGTTACATTTTGTATTTCATTGACTGTTATTGCATTATTGAGAGATCTTATATCTTCTTGATTCAGTTTTGTTAATTTGTACTTTTCTAGGAACCTGACCATTTAATCAGTGTCTTTAATTCTGTGAGAGTGAAGATTCGCAAAGTAGGTTTTAATGATCCTCTGAATCTCTGCTGGGTCTGTAGTAATTTCACACTTTCATTCCATGTTGTTGAATTTGAGTCGTTTCTTTTCTCTTTTTGATGAGGTTACCTAGGGACTTATCAATTTGATTTACTCTTTCAAAGAACCATCTATTTGATTAATTCTTTGTACTGTTCCCTTTGCCTCAATTGAATTAATTTCTGTTCTAGTCTTTATAACATCCTCCAATTGTTGGGCTTTTTTTTTTGTCTTTTTGAGACAGGGTCTCTCTATGCAGCTCAGGCTGGCCTTGAGCTCACTTTTGTAGCCCAGGCTGGTCTCAAACTCGCACCGATCCTCCTGCCTCAGCCTCCCGAGTGCTGGGATTACAGGCGTATGCCACCATGCCTGGCTCGTTCGGCTTTTGATTTCATTTGCTCTTTCTTTTCTAGTTGGTTTAGGTGCTCCATGAGAGTACATATTTGTTCCTGTTTTGTTTTTTTAATGTGTGAGTTGAGAGCTATAAATTTCCCTCTAAGAACTGTTTTCATTCCATCCCATAAATTTTGGTAGGCATTGTTTGAAATTTCATTAAATTCTAGATATTGTCTAATTTCTTCTTTAATTTTGTTTGTAATCCACTGGCTGCTGAGAAGGGTGTTGTTTAATTTCCATGTGTTTATGCGCTTCTTGTCGTTTCTTTTGTTGTTCATTTCTAGTTTCATTGCAGTGTGTCAGATAATATGCATGGGATGATTTCTGTTTTCTTGCATATACTGAAGCATGACCTCTACACTAATATGTGGTCTATTTTGGAAAATTTCAAAATATTCACCTTAAAACCTGTGTATTCAGAAGTGGTTGAATGGCACACTCTATATGTTCATCAAGTCTAGTTGTTCCAAGCTCTGTTTCAGTTCTGCAGCTTCTTTGCTAATTTTTGTCTGCATGACCTATCTTCTTCGGATAAGGGAGTGATGAGGTCCCCTGTTAAGATTGTGATATTGGATATTATATTTTTCATGTCCATTATGGTTTGCTTTATATAACTTACTGCTCTCATTTGGGTGCATGCATATTTATGAGTGTTACCTCTTCATCTTGAATTTCTCCCCTAACCAGTATGCAGTGGCTTTCTTTGTTTCATTTCATCAATTTTCCTTTGAAGTTTAGACTCTCTGCAAATAGAATTGCTACTCTGCTTTCTTTTTTTTTTTTTTTTTTTTTTTTTTTTTTTTTTTTTTTTTTTTTTTTTTTTTTTTTTTTTTTTTTTTTTTTTTTTTTTTTTTTTTTTTTTTTTTTTTTTTTTTTTTGAAGTGCTGGAACATGTAGCATTTTTTCCCCAACATTTTATTTTAGGCTATGAGTTTTTTTATGAATTATGTGAATTTCTTGTATTTAACATATTTTTTAGATTTCGCTTCCTTATCCACTCTTCCAGTATACTTCTTTTAGTTAGAGAATTGAGTCCATTTATGTCCATGGTTATAATAGAAAAATATTGGCTTATGATTGACATCTCTTTTACTTAGTACTATTTACTCCTTTTTCTCCTGTTTAATTAGTTTCCCTATTTGGTGGGTTATTTCTGGTCTCTTTTGTGGAGTTTGGGTCATTTTGGTCTCTCTCTCAAATATTTTTTATTAGTCTAATCTTTATAATTTCCTAGTGTTGGCTTTGACATCATGAGATTCTTTAGTCGGTCCTTCTCGTCGAAGTATTTCATTTCTACCTCATACTGGAAAGAGACTTTTGCGGGGTATAGCAGTCTGGACTGCAATTTGTTTTCATGGGGACTTGGAGCACTCTGCTCCATACTCTTCTTGACTTCATGGTTTGTGAAGAGAAATTGGCCATTATTCTGGTGGGTTTTCCTTTAAATGTGATCTGCTTCTTTTCGCTAGCAGCTTTCAGTATATTATTCTCCTGGATTTCTGCAATATTTACTGATATGTGTCTAGGTGTTTTTTTAAGTCAGGTTGATGTTATTTAGAATTCTATATGCTTCAATTACGTCAATGTCAGATTATTTTCTCGTATTTGGGAGGTTTTCTGCTATTACTTCTGCCCATATTTTTTTGATATCCTTTATATTGACTCTTCTTTCTCATTGATTCCTATTAATTTCACATTGTTTATTTTTGCATCATCTTGCAGGTGCTGTATTATTTTTTCCTGTATCCTAGATTTTTTTAAAGTGTTCCTTTTTTACCTTTTCATCAGCTATGTGATTATGATCTGAAACTCTATCGTCACTTTCATTCATATGGTTTTGCCAGCTTGTAATTAAGATTTTATTTTCTTGTATATTTCTTTGAAACTCTTTCATCCAATGTATTTCTTTCCTTTACTGCTCAATCAGAGAATCCATCATTTTTCTACTCTCCTCTAATTTTTTATCAATGTCTTCTTTAGGAGCATTTAAATTTTTCATTATAGTTATCCTTTCTTTTTCTACTTCAGGGATTATTTCTGCTCTGATCTCCTCCCTACCTTTCTGCAGTTGTTCCCCTACTTTACATGCAATTGAATTAGAGGTGTCTTTTTTTTTTAACGTTAGTGGTTATTTCTGGCCTGACTTCCTCTATACATTTGTGCAGTTCTTTTTCCACTTCAGATTCTGTTAATTTTCGCATTTGCTTTTTTTTCTTCAGATGTCATCTTTGGTTTGATTTCCTCTACATCTTCTGCACATGTCTGTCCACCTCAGACACTATCAATTCAGAGATTCTGGCTTCCTGATTCTCATTTTGTACAATGTTACTGTCTCCCGTATTTGTTCTGGGTGGAATCGGGACATGAGTTTGCATCTTGCTCTTTGTCTTTGTCATTTTGTATGAACTCTGCACTTTGGTGAAGTTATGCTGTTAGTGCCTATAGAAATTTGGGTCTGAACCCACCAGTCTTGGTCTCTTCCAGATGTGCCTGGCTGGATCTGGCTGCTGTGCTCAGCTTCTTCTTGCTACAACTTGGCACAGGCTGGGAAGGTCATTGTGAGTGGGCAGGGGCGGAGTTTCGGTGACTGGCAGCATTGGTGCACATGCTGGAGTTGAGGTCCTGCCTGGTCACAGGCCAAGCTTGGTCATTGTGGGTGGGCCAGTGCCCCATGCCTGTGGCTAGTGGCGCAGTAGTGCACGCTGCTGGACAGCTTCTTCCTGGGCACAAGGTCGGGTCACAAACTACTTCTTTTGATTATATTTTTTATCACATGTCTTATGTACTTTAGCATTGCAGTTTTTTTCTCAATTGGTTAATATAAAAACATTTGATTTCATGAAATTCCATTTTAAGCTATACCATTAGTTTCATTTATTTATTTGTTCCTTTTATTGCTTAGGTCCCTGAGGAATGCTCTCTTTTTTCTTTTAAAAAACTCATTATATGTATAGATGTCAACCATTCTCTGTGTACTTATACATGATATTCTACTCAATGCCATGTTTTTATATGCATCAACTTAAAGCGTGCATATGTACTGCAATTCTGTCCTTTCTTATAGTGATCATTGCAGTCTTTTCACTCATTTTTCAAAGTACGACACTTACAAGCAGAAAAATACGACATTTATCCTGTTTATTATATATTCTTACTTATTGTGTTTTAATTTAAAATGTAATGAATTCATAATTCATAATTATTACAAATGACATATGATTTGTTGCTCAGGTATTAGTCCATGTTTGCTTTTATTTTCATCTCTAGATACTTGACCCACAGCATTTTCAATTAGTGAATTCATGATTGCTAACCACCAAATTTGTGTATATTTGTTACATAATAGTAGTGAAGTAATAACAATCAGCCAAATATTGAGAAAAACCCTTAACCTAGATTTTTGTTTTGTTTTGTTTTATTTGTTTGTTTGTTTTGGTACCAGGGATTAAACTTAATCCCAATGAGCTGTCTCCCCAGCGCTTAATTCGAATTTTCCTTGAAAAGTACACTGACTGTGCATATTCCATTGGTTAATTAATTCCTTATGCAGCAGTAAATTATTATGTTGTTTCATCTTATTATTTGAAGAAAATGCCTATACTACTCCTTTTTGTACCTAAAGGGGATTTTTCATATCTCTGTTTTGCACCAGCTTCACTGAGTGGAACATGTTCGTGTTTTAACTGGAATGGCATCAACTGCTAGTGATCATACTGGAATGCAAATTTGCAATGAATAAAGACAACATGGCTATTCTTTCATACTGGATACCTCTGTTCTATCCTTCCAAGTTCACTCCCTAGTCCTTTCCTCAAGGACCTCTGTACTTGGAGGATGGTGACATGAATTTTTCAGTAGTTTCCTCTGTACCTCGATTCCCATTGGGTTCAGCTTGTGCTTGTCCTTCCTGGGAGGTCATAGCATGGATGGAAATTCAGACCAGTATTCCTGTCGCTCAGTGATTCTGCCTGTGTTGTTCTGGGAACCCACCTCTGGCCACATTTGGGATCATGACTCCCTCAGGAAACCCATCCTTGCTCTCTGTGGTCAGGGTGACTTTTTGCTGTCTATTCACATGAAAAAAAAGGGAGGCCTAAAATTACACTTTCACCGGGTGTGGTGGTGCACGCCTATAATCCCAGCACTTGGGAGGCTGAGGCAGGAGGATCGATGTGAGTTCGAGACCAGCCTGGGCTACAAAAGTGAACTCAAGGCCAGCCTCAACTGCATAGCGAGACCCTGTATCAAAAAAAATAAAAAAGAAAAAAGAAAAAATAAAATTATACTTTCATCAAAATATACTACCTTGATTATAAATAAATATGAAACTAATGTTTCCTGAAAAAAATGCTGATTTGATTATGCTTTCTGTTACCTATTTATATGGAGTCTTCACACAAAAAATCAAAACTGGAAAAAAAAATTCAGTGCCAATCACTTTTGTAACAGGTTATCTCAGAAGATACTTATTATTATTTATATCATTTTTCATTTATGTATTGGGTATAGGGTCTCACCATACAGCTCAGACTCATAGTGATCCTCCTCTTTTCAGCCTTCCCAAAACTGGGGTTACAGACATGTGCTGCCATGTCTGGACTCCGTAGCCAGCTCACATGCCACTGTGATGGGGCGAGTGTTGCATGTGGTCTCAGGAGATATTTTATAGATTAGTAAAAAAGAAAGGCTGGACCCACCCCATTGTCTACTTAACATTCCATGCAGCTGAAGCTTATTTCCTCAGAAGAATGCTTGGAAACCATACATGTCTCACTAAATAACCAAGGACCTAAGGTACTTGTGTACCAACCACTGTGGGTTATTGCTATAGCTAACAGATCTCTAGATCTTCAACCTGCTAGGCTTATAATTGGAATGAGCTCCATCTCAGAAGAAAGACTTTGGAAGTCTGGTCATATCCCTTCCCTCTTTATGGTTTTTATGAAGATCAGCTAGAAATCAAATATATACATATATTTACAATATATATATATATATATATATATATATATTTGTTTTTGAAATTTTGGAAACATAAAGTGAATATTTAAAAATCAAGCCAATGGGCTGCAAATTCAAATATTTACCTTTACAAGAAACATGCTGGTGATACTTTTATTTTTTATTTTATTTTTTTTTCATGATTTTAAAAATCTTTTATTTATTTATTTGCTTGTTTGTTACAGGGTCTCATTATGCAGTTCACACTCAAAGTGATCCTTCTGTCAGCCTCCCCAGCACTGGGATTATGGGTGTGCACCACCACACCTGGTTTTGGTGGCTGGCTTGCCCCAGCATGGCAGGTGATACCAGGGATTGAACCCAGGTCTTTGTGCTTGCCAGGCAGTTACTTAAATGGCCAAGATATTTCACTGGCCCTAAAAACAGAAATCTAAAAGCTCTGTAACTCGATGAAATGCCATCTTGCTCCACTGAGGTTGAACCTGGTGCTTTTGCACTGAGCTATATCCCTTACCCTTTTTAATTTTGCTATAGGCCCATGTTAAGGCATGTTATGCTAAGTCACTAAATTGCCCAAGCTGGGCTCAACTTAAACTTAAGGGGTTGGCGAGATGGTTCAGCAGTCTAAAGCACCTGCTTAGGAAAGCTTAGGCAACCATAGGGACTGTGGTTCAATCCCCAGCATCACATGCTGCGTCAGTCTCACCCCCAGGACAGGCTGGTCAATAATAATAATAATAATAATTATTATTATTATTATTATTATTATTATTATTATTATAACAACAACAACAACTTAAGGAAATGCTTCCTTGGGTATGCAGCAGAACAAATCCAAGCTGCAAAGATCCACCCCAAACCTGATCTGGTCTTGGTCAGAGCAGAAGCTGTTTACCTCAAGGGGAAGGTGCATCCTCCCTGTATGCTGGTGATACTTTTAAAGCCTATAAATAATATATAACATCTGAAATATTTATAGTCCATTTATTTGTCCATTTTATCAACTGCATGAGTGAAAATTTCAGGGTTTTCTCCCTTTAATTTTATATTAGGTACAGTATTTGATATTGATAGCAGTAAAATTAGTAAAATAAAAAAGATAAATAATATTTTTATTTTTTTAATATTTGAACCACTATATAATACATATTGGTGGAACAGTGAAGTGCTCATTTTAAAGACTTTAGTATTAAATAAATAAATTCATTTAATTTATCATTTAATTGCAATATATTAATTAAATTTTTTCATCATATAATGGAGTTGAAAATAAAGTATCTATCATACAGTTGTGAAGATCAAAGGAGCTATTTATTCACATAGAATGACTAAACATTATTTGTTCCAGATTGATCACTCTACTACTATGTTGAAAATACATTCTCCAGAGAAAATTGACTAAGGTTTATATTTCCTCCCTACACTTTGTCTTTACAAATTTCAGTATGAAACCATGAACTCAAGGGATGAATAACATGGGAAAATGAATCACAAGGCACAGAGAAGAGCAGAGAAGAAAGAAAACAGTGTTTCAGCTAAGAGAGACCTGGAGGACAAAGACATGTATCACTTTTTGTCCCTAGCGGTGCTCAGATATTCCTTAAAGAAACCTAGGACAGGGGATCAGGCCAGAGGAGCTAGTGCCCAGTCACTGGACGGGAAAACATGTTCATCATGGCTTTTACAACAGAAAGGCAAATCCGTCATGATGCCTACTTTCATGGTAAAGAACTAAAGTTAACACAATGAGAGCTATAAATTGTGTTTGTTTTTTCTTTTATGGAAAAATGGTTGTGTTGTGACTATACACTGAAAAAGTCAAAATTCCAGGATATTATTAAATCAGATGTTTAGAAAAGTAAAAATTAATAATGTTAAAGTTATGTATAATTTTGTATCTCATAAAATTTTATGCATGTATTATATATGCATGGTATTTCTTTATGTACAAAAGAAGCAGTCATTTCTTTTATATTGATCTGTAATATTTTCCTAGTGACATTTTTTATTGTTCTAGTGGTAGGCTTCATAGGTTATTTTCATGGATCCAGAAAGATTAGCTCTCAGAATTGATCCTACAACACTTAAAATGTACTCTAATGTTTATTTACCTTGGTACTATTTAAATAAAACAATAAATCTCATTACTCACTAGAAATCTTTAGAAAAATAATAATGCAAAAGATGTTTACATGTATTGTGTTTTGCTTTTCTTAAAATTTACCTCATTGCGTTTTTTAAAATATGGAATGTTTCATGAATTTGCGTGTCATCCTTGCGCAGGGGCCATACGAATCTTCTCTGTATCATTCCAGTTTTAGCATACGTGCTGCCAATGTAACCGCCATGGTAGATGCTTTTGAAATGGTCTAAAGAGTCTGAAACTCAGTAACATTCATTTATATCAACACATGCTAATCTCAGTATTCTAATAGGTTTCCTTCCAAGAAAGAAAGAAAGTTTTGTTTCTTTAACGTTCTTTGCTTCATTTAATTAACTTTATGGAAAGTTTAGAAATTATCATGCTTCATAGGAACTAGATTTAAAATATATTGGGTTACTGGATTAACAGGTTGGTTTTAATCTTCTTAATAGACATTCAGCTGATTCTAGAATTTTAAGTACATTAGTTACTGATGTTCTCTAATAAAAATAATTTGCATTTTTTTACTTTTTTGATTAGTCACAAGTGGAATGTTTTGGCTTTATAATTCTTACAATTCTCATTAATTTGTCATATAAAGAGTACAAGATGACATTTTTGCTACTACACATTGTAGAAGAGTAATTATGCAATACATGTATTTTCCTATGAATATTTGCTAAAATTCCCTTAAAATCTGAATGTACCTTATTATTCTACATTCCATAAATCTTGTGGTTAATGGTTACCACTCTTCATCTTTCCTTCCAATGACTGACTTACACGAAGAATATATTTTATTTTTTTTTTTTTTGTCTTTTTTTTTTTTGAGACAGGGTCTTGCTATGCAGTTGAGGCTGACCTTGAGCTCACTTTTGTAGCCCAGGCTGGCCTCGAACTCGCACCAATCCTCCTGCCTCAGCCTCCCAAGTGCTGGGATTACAAGCATGAGTCACCACGCCTGGCTGAAGAATATATTTTAGAAGGAACTGTTATCATAGAAAATATAATTATGATTGTTAAAATACTGAAAGCATTCTATTATCTTCTCAATTATTTGCACTTGTCTTTCTGAAAGGAGATGAAAATTGCAAAAGAAAATATTTTAAAAATAAATTCAAATTATGTTCAAACATATTCATTATTTTTACATTACTTGTTACGTGTTATATTATTTGTGTTTTTGATTCCCTTGCCCAACAAAAAGTATCACTCAACATTTAATTTAATCCTGAGAAAATTAAATTTTTGCTAAGTAAAAATATTTAATTGGCAGGCAAATAAATGTTAACTGACCTATATAATCACAGCAATTAATATGAAAAATTAGATCAATTTTAAATGACTAAACAATTGTTAATGTTGCATATTCATATCCACAAATTTAAAATTAGCAGATAATCTAAATATCTGCTTTTAACAAGTTAGTCTTTTGATTTTTAAAATTTATATTCTCAATACATTACATTTGTTCCCAAAAATGAGGTACTAGGTAAAACATAGAACCTGTAAAAGGAGAGTATTATGTAATTTGCCTAGAAAACATTTTGGAAATCAAGCTTTATTGCAATCACTTATAGAGTTCATATATATATGTATATGTATATATATATATATATATATATATATATTCTTTATACTATCTGCATTACCCTCTTCTATTACTAACAATTGATGTTTTCAATAAATATAACTGATAAGGAATTAAAACTCAGTAGTTTGAATGTTGGCTAAAACTTCAATAATAACTGGTCTTGACAAATCAACACTGCAGCATTCTGAGGAAAACAAATTGTAAAAATGGAATACATACAACGCGAATTTATAGTATACTGATGCCTCTTTAATTTAAATAAAGTCAATTCAAGATAAAATGTTTACGTCTCTAATCATTAAAATACCATGATGAAAAAATAACAGGTGAGTAAACATACTAGACAAAAGCAATTCACATTTATCAAAAAATAATTGCCTATTTAACAAACCAAGCAGTCATCCAGTATAGTGGGGTAAATATTTCTTAAAAAAAATAAACTTAGAAGAATGCTGTTCTATGAAATTTGAACATTACTCAGAGGGAAAGTAAAAGCTTTCTGCAAGTAATACTTTGAGGGGTTTTTTAATATATATAATGAAGGAGCCCAGCGGGATGGCTCAGTGGTCTAAAGAGCCTACTTGGGAAAACTTGGGCAGCTTCAGGGACTGCGGTTCAATCCCCAGCACCACATGCTGCACCAGCCCTGCCCTCTGGGAGGGATGAGCCGGCCATAGAAATGAGTGAATAAACAAACAAAGGTTCTGAAACAAGAAAATACATATATATATATATATATATATATATATATATATATATATATATAATGAAATACACAAAAACAATGACCCCACCTTTGACAGAAAGGTGTATTCTCTGCACCTACCGAGGAGGAAACAGAGAGAGAACTGTATATATAGACTTTGAGTGAATAGTTGTTCATTTCTACTTGATGATTCTGGTGCTTCTTAATAAAATTAAATTATAGGTTTACTTTATTTCATGAGAGATGAAATTGCATTGGTAGAATTGTTGTGTTTATTATAAATCATAACCTCATCCTATGTGGACTTTTTTCCAACTAATAGCATGTAGATACTGCAAAAAATGAACATACAGTGTGTCTGTGTATTTCTTTTGAGGAAAGGAGGAAAATAGCACTCTGCATAGAAATTAGTGTTTCTTGCTGCTTAACAGCTTAGAGGTTGCTTGTCTATGAAATTTGTACCATGAAATAAGATAGTTATGAGCATCTTTTAGGTAAATGACAATTGTTACCTTGACAGCTATAAAATTAGAAGAAAGGGCCCTGTCTTAGTTACCTTTCTTTTGTTGCTGGGACAAATACCTGACACCCAAAATGAAGGAAGGAAAGGTTTATTTAGCCCACAGTTACTGGAGGTTTCAGTCCATACTCGGCTGGATCCAAAGCAGAGAGGCACATGGCAGAGAGCAGCAGTTCACGGCAGCCAAACAACGGTAATGGCAACAGAGGCAACGTACCAATCAGGGCAGCAGAGCAACAGCCTAGTCTCTCTCTCTTTATATTACATTCAGGTTCTCCACCTACACCTAACCACCTTAGGCTACACCCATAATCCCAGAAGTACTAAGACCATAATCTCATTAGTATGAAAACACATAATCCCAATGACTCATAAGTCAAGTTTCAATACGTAGAAGTCCCTGCCCCATGATTGTATGAGGCTTTGGGGGGGACAACTAGACATAAACCATAACGTTCTGCCCCTGGACCCCCAAAGTCTCAAACATATCCCTTTGTAGAAAAGACATTTTAGTCCATCTGGAAGAGTTGCCAAAGTCCCAACAGTTTCAACATTGCTGAAAAGTCCAAATCCCAAGTCTCCTCCAAGATTCAAGGCAAACTCTCATCTGTGAGTTCCTGTACAAAAAAATTAAAATATCCAACATTCAAAGGCATAAGATGAACATTACGATTCCAACAGTTGCCAACAACAAGGTAATGCAAAACACTGGGACCAACACATGTCCAAAATCCTGCAGGATAAACATTAAATCCTGTAGTTTCAACTCAAGAATCCAAAACAGTCTGCACTGAGTTGTGAGCTCCATGCAGCTCTGTCCCTGAGGCACTCTTGGTGGTAGTTTCCATGACTTCTCTCTTAGGCTGGCACTGCTTCCTCCTTGAACGATCCACATTTCTGGCTTTTCCAGACTTCTGGGGTTTCCACTGAACAGGCTTCTCACACACAGCTCTGAACATTGTCCTCTCAGGGGTACACTGCTGGCCACCCATGCCTTCTTCTGAAATTGAGGTGGAAGTCTTCTTAACCTCAGAATTCCCGCATTCTGCATAGACCTATGTGGGTGATGCCAAGAGTTACTGCCAGCTGGAGCAATAGCCGGGCTTTCCTCTCTTGGCTGAAGGGTCGAGGGCCTAGATCGCTGATCACTCTGACCCTGATTCCAATAAACATATTCTCTGTGCCGGCACCATTTTGGAGCCTGGTCTGGTCGCTGCCACCATTCTGTTACTTGCCACCATTCTGGTACTTAAGTACTTGGCTTTTTTCCTCAAGGCACAGCCTCTCTCCTTTGTCATTATGGAGCTGCAAAGGTGGAGAGCGGCTGCTTCTCGTGATGTCTTCAGGCCATCCTTTTTGATTCCCTGGTTCTTTCCCAGCAATGGAGATCCTCTCAGCTCCATCCTTGCAGTCCAAAGCTTTCCTGGTATTTCCTTCCTGGCCATACTCACATTTTAAATCATCCTGCTTGACTCTTTCATCTTGATTCTCAACATAAATCTGGCTGAAAGCCACCAGTAACAGCCATGCCACTGCTCTAATAGTTCGCTGCTTTGAAATATCTCTTGAAAGATTAATCAGTCCACCATGCTCAATCTCAGTCTTAGGCAAAGTCTCTGGACATGAGCAAAATTCTGACAGACTTTCAGCCAATCCATAGCACAAATCATCTGGATTTCAATGACCAGTGCTGTCCTTTTTTCCAGCAGAAACCTCCTCAACCTGTTCTTTACAGGCAGGCCTTCTGTCAGTCTTCTGGTCTGAGTTCTGATCAGAATCTCCTCTCCAGAACAGCTGAAGTATTTCCAGCTCTTCACAAGTAAAGGACCTCTCCAAACATTTCCAATCTGTGCTCATAAGTCATTCTTTATACAAAGGCTTCAAGCCAATCTTCCGGTCTGAGTTCCTACCAGAATCTCCCAAACAGAACAGCAAATGTTGTTCCAGTGCTTTGCTTGTACGCAACATCTCTGAACCTTTCCTATGTCTTCCCATAAGCCATTCCCAAAAGCTTGTAATCCACATGGTCAGGTATATCAACAGCAATGACCCCACTCCTGGTACCAAATTCTGTCTTAGTTACTTTTCTCTAGTTTCTGGGACAAATACCTGACACGAAAAATGAAGGAAGGAAAGGTTTATTTAGATCACATTTACTCGAGGTTTCAGTCCATATTCAGCTGGATCCAAGGCAGAGAGACATATGACAGAGAGCAGCTGTTCGTGGCGGCAGAACAGTGACAATGGAGACAGAGGCAACGGACCAATCAGGGCAGCAGAGCAACAGCCTAGTGTGTCTGTCTATCTCTCTTTAAATTACATCAGACTTTCTACCTTAGCCTACCTGCCTCAGATCACACCTATAATTCCCAGCAGTACTCAAACCGATAATCTCATCAGTATGAAAACACATAATCTCAGTGACTCATGAGCCAAGTCTCAGTCTATAGAAGTCCCCACCCCATGATTACATGAGGCTCTGGGGGGTCAGCTTGACATGAACCATAACAGGGCTCACTTATCAAAACAATCAATTGTACATATATGCCTTAGTGAATGGTTTGGCTGCAGTTAAAATTGCTGGATTTTTAAATTCCTCTTCTAAAAAGGAAAATCTCAGTGGAACTGAGACACAGTGGTGTATCAGTTATTTTTCCATCAATACTGGAATAACACATCACACAACAAAAATGAAGGAAGGAAAAGTTTTTTATCTTAGTATGTGGAGGTTTCAGTCCATACTCAGGTGGCTACAAGGCAGAGTGGCACATGGCAGAGGACAACAGTTCATGGCAGCAGATGACATCAGAGAATAAGAGTGAAAAGGGAAGAGCGAGCAGCAGCATCAGCAGAGGCAAAGGGCAAGCCTCTCTCCCTTCCTTACATTGCTTCAGGCTATCTGCCCCAGGGTGGGCGCAGTACTCACACCCATAATCCCAGCATTGGATCATGAATTAATCATGAACTCTTAGGTCTACCTGATGACAGCATGAGGCTCTCAGTGGCAATTATGAACAGATCATAACATATGGTAACTCCATATATGGTTACCCTTTCTTTAAAATATACTGGAAAGTAACAACAACAAGAAAGTAAAGAGTAGACCCATAGATCTTGTGGTCCTGAAATACTTAGCAGTGCATAGTTTAATGGATCCAAGTTGATTCACCAGAGAGACAAAGTTTCAATTCTGATATGGAATACTTTTCATATGTCTCAAAATATTATCATTTTTGGTATACAAAGTTACAGTTGCTGTTTTTATCATTTGTTTTAGTACTCAAACATATGTATTACAGTTCTCATTTTAAATTGTGATGAATACTTATTATATTGACTTTTTGGCATTCATTTAAATATCTTGCCTCTTACATTTCTTTAGGCAAAGTATCCTAGAATTCTCTGAGCAAGTGTAACTTGCTAGATTATTAAAATTAAAATATTAAAATTGTATGAACTATACTACACATGTTGATGGAAAAGCTTCACAATAGCATTCTGAGCAGAATGCAGTGGTACCAACTTTCTTACATTTCTACTTAGGAATGTTACATACTTTCCTCAAATATAATACTAATGACTTGAGATACAGTGACAGAAGATTTTAACCATAGTCCTCAAAGATTGCAGTGCTTTTTGGAGAGGCAAACATGTATATCTTTAGGTAACACTGATTTTGAAAATAAGAATCAAGTTTCTCAGTATGCCAGCGTATTCAATAATGTAAAACTTTTTTTTTAATCTTTCCTGCAATTTACTGATGTCCTATTTGTAAGTTTGCATTAATACCATATAAAATGCTATAGTATATATTTATATCATGTATTTGATATTTTGATGTGGAAATTGATAATTTTGACAATAAATTATGACAAAAGTTGCATTATAGTTATATTTGTAATTACTTAAGAGTTATGTCCCTATTCAGCAGTTTGAGTCTGACAACTAAGAGAGTTATTTGTGTGTCTGGTCTCGTGGGATAACTCTAACACACTAAGCCTGAGAAACAAATGCTTGACTGCTGCACATGTAGATGCCAGTGGATGATGTGCTCTGATTATTTCTCAGCCTTTGATCCAGAGACCAAACAAATTTCCTCTTGCTCACGTCCTCTTTCTTCCTTCATTTCTTAGAACTGCACCTGGAGTTATATTTCATTCTTAAATTTTCTGCAAAAGATTATCCCGTTCTCATTCAGAAAGCTAGGATTTTTAAACTACTGAAGACAGAAAAAAGCTTATTCAGTTTTCTCTTTAAGCCAGTGGGAGTGCCAGAGCCATGTATGGTTGACCCAGACAGGGACGCTCAATCCTGATCCAATTTTGAAAAGTTGAAATATCTTCATGCACTAGTCAGCTTCCAGTGACTTATACAGTGATGACATGACTACTGCTGGAAATACAAACACTGGGATAATTTGCATGTGAATTGAATATATAATATATAAAATTGAATAAATACAATGTTGGAAAGCTGTACAAGACTTACAAAAAGCAAATCCTTGAAAAATCTCTCAACTTCACTTAGAAAATAAAGAAAGTATCAAGCAAGTCATACAATTTTTCATTACTACATTAAGTAAATAATCTTTGCTGAAATTGAATACTTTGATTAATAAATATTAATAATCTACCATGTTTTGTTTTAGATATTAGTTTTTAAAGGAATACAATTGACATCACATAAAATATTAATGAAGATTAACAAACCACTATTTAAGTTCATCTTGTCATTCTATTTATTATTAAATTTTTTTTCTGGTTATCAATGAATATATAATGTTAATAAAATTACACTTCTCATTAATTCTTTAATTCATCTCAATTGCCATCCAAGGTGGATGTGTGTTCTGCCACAAAGCCTAGTGTATCAGTATTTTCTTCTTTGATATCTCACTGTGATTTCTTTACACTTTTTGTTTCCAATTTGCAATTCAATGCAATTAGGAAAAGTTCAGTGAGCATATGGTAAACTGAAAGCAACAGCTTAGAAAGGAAGGAAAATCAGGAAAAGGGAATCAGAAGCTCTGCCTTCAAGAAAATTATAATGCAAGAGCTGAAGTAAGGCACAGACAGATAACAACATAAAAACGTTCTATAAAAAGTAGTATTTAAATCCATGCATGCTGAACATTTTTAAAGATTCAGAAAGGATGGAAATTTAGTGGAGGACTAAAAGTAGAAAGATGGACTTGATTTACACAGAGGAAGAACAAAACAGGAGACTATGAGAAACATTTTGTTTTCTTGATTTTTCTATTATATATCTGATGCATATCATATATATATATATATATATATATATATATATATATATAATATAGCTCCTTTTGGATTGACAACAGGCTACTCACATTCCTCTTCAAATGGGCTCTTCCTCAAGAGTCAGAGTAACCTTCACAACATCAGAGATTCCATTTTGACCCAGGACAAAAGGGACACTAAGAAAGACATCATCTTGTCGCTGTCTAGGCTACAGGAGGGTTTAGTTGAAGGTTGTGCCCATTGTCCTTTTTATCTGATGTGTGGTTGAAGCGGTACTATTAAGATGGCTTAGGGAGAATGTGTTTCGCAAAGTTAGAGATAGAAACCACTCCCAGTGCCGCACAGGTGCGTCCTAATGCCTGATGGTACTGCATTTGTAGCCCCGGGGAGAGTGAAGTAGCTCACTGTCTTTAAGACAACACAAACAAGGCTGTATAGATTCCTCCAGCTGCCCTTTAGACAGATGTGGGGTTACTCTGCTACACAATTTCACTATCCAAGCTTTGTCTGACCTTTTCCCAAGTTACTCACAGCCTGGGATCCAGTCTGTAGCTCAATATTGCATGTCTTATGCATAATTTTTAAAGGATTTTGTTTTGTGATATATCATTGCCACATCATGTAAAAAAAAATCTATGTGAACAGTGCAATCAAGTGTCTCAACAAGAACAACTGCAATGCCAAATAAACCTTGAAGAGTGGCTGTTATTATTGTATTAAGATAGTAAAATAAGTAACACACTGTTTTTAGCTATATTTTAGCTTTAATCCAAACTACAACTAATATTGTTTCTCCTAATAATTTAAAGAAATATGACATAAATGTAATATTTTTTTCATCCCTGTCAGCACTGAATATAGATTTCTGAATTGAGAGGTGGATGGAATGGATGGAAAATATTAAAAGTTCATTTGTAAAATAATAATGACTCTACATACTTCCTTTACTTTACACAGCATACAGACTAATGGATGCATAAAAGGCTGCTGCGGAAATGAGAGGAACTCACCCTTACCCATCACATGGAACTGTTTGTGACATATTATGAAAGTGAACTTTATATTGCATTCATTCTTTCTAAGGTGACTAAAGATTTGCTCCCTAACCAAATATTACTGATGATTGTGAGCTCAATTTACATTTAAAATTGCCCAATTTGATTAATAGGGCTATTTAAATGAGCTTGAGTGAAAAGACAGATAAAAACAGAGATTGAAGCATATGTTCCAGGGCCAATGAGACAGCCTGACAGTGGTTCTCAACCTTTCTAATGCTGTGACCCCGCAATACAGTTCCTCATGTTGCGGTGATCTCAAACTAAAAATTAATTTTGGTGGCTACTTCAAAACTGTAATTTTGCTACAGTTATGATTCAGAATGGCTTTAGGCGACCCCTGTGTTTTGGTCGTTCGACCCCCACTGGGGTTGCGACCTGCAGATTGGGAACCACTGGCTAAGCGCACGACTGGCAAGTGCAAGGACTTGGGTTTGGTCCTTGGTACTGCATGCCATGGCTGCCACCAAAACTGCGCATGGTGGTACACACTTGTAAAGCCAGCTCTGAGGAGGCTGACACAGCAGGTTCACCAGAAGTCCAAGCTGTATAACTAGACCCGGTTCCAAATTTACATATATATATATATTCCAGATATAGGCTTCATTTTTAGTTTAATGTCATAATTAAATACAAGTAGTGCTGTGAAAATAAATTAATGAAATGAGCTTAAAATGTACAGATACTATAAACATCTCCCCCTCTTTTAAAAGAACTTGTTGAATTCTTGAGAAGTGAACACAGAGAAATAGGACACTCATGAAATGTTCAGATAGCACAGTGGCTGGAGGATTCTTTAGTTACTACAATATGAAATGTCTGAATAGAATTTAGTATTTTCTCATTAGCAAAAAATAAGCACAGTGTTACTCAGGAATATAAAGTAGTTTTATTGACTGTATTATTAGATGATAAAACCTGCTTCTCATCAAATAGTTATAAAGATAATATTTTAGGATTTTGATGAAATAGTTATCTGGAGACTCACACGTGAAGAAAAGAAAACATTAGGAGGATCATAATAGCACCATTTTAATTTTGAGCAACAGAAATTGCCTGAATAACATTAACTGGCAAATATTTATTTCAACTCAGTTTTTCCACTTGACTACAGCAAATCTGTAGATAGTTTTGTGCAGAAAGCAGCCTGGAGAAAAGTAGGCAGTTTTAACTAGGTTGGAAGTGTTGAACAGACTCCAAGTTACCATCACAAAAAGGTCTAGATTTTCTTCTCTGCTAAGAATTTGGAAAGGTATTTGAAGAACTAGCATGTGTGGCCTCACGCGTGGCCTTGGGCTGACTATCAGAGTACATCATTTAGGTGTCTTTGAGGGGCATGAGTTACCTACAAGGAAGCAAGATAAAGTTTAGTTTATTGTTGTCAACTGAAAATGTGTTTGTCTGTCTTGTGTTTCTATGCCTCTACTTTCTTTTGGAAAATTTTTAATTTTCAATGTTTTAAAAATACTAATTCAACTCAGGGCCTTGTACTGGCAAGGATGGCACTGTACCACTGAAATATGTCCCTGGTCCTCAATAGCTCTAATGGTATAGATATAATTACTTAAATTTGACTACAGTATAGCAGTGTGCCCTCTTTACATTATTGAAATTAATTGGGAGACTTTTATTAAAGCTCTTAACTGAAGACTAGCACTAAAATCATAAGTAGAGATAGTCTACTAGTTAAATATACATTTTTAATGAGCCTTAGTTTCACATGTGCTAATACTATAATTTTATTTATTTGAAATATATTTTATGTTTCAAACAATACTGGCATGTTATCTCTTGTTATACTTAACAAATTTACTCTTATTATATTTGACACACTATTATATGCAGAGCTTTGGAAATACTAATTTTGTTGTCAGTGTCATATGATGAAAACAGTCTTCATGTTCTTCACAAATTTAAGAAAAATGCTGTCAAATAAAGATAATGACACCGTCTTCATAATTATGATTCACAAAAGTGTCAGAGATGGTATCCTGTACCATGAAGTAGAGTATCAGTTCCATAGACTTTCAGATACTGTAATGATTTCAGAGATCCCCTACCTCACAGAGATTGGATTGGAGCTTTCCCCTGGGTCACAGAACTGTGGCCTTGGTGTAGGTCTACTCCTATCGCTTACTCTCTGCGTGCTTCCCTTGCTCTGCTCTTGAGTCTCCACCTTGCCCAGGCCGTGGCATCTCTGCTGAGCAGTGTGAAACCATGAGCTCAATTAGACTTTTCCTCCTTGAAGTTGTGGTCACGGGCATTGAGGCTCAGCATGGGGAGGCTGACAGATGCACCATGGGAGCTAACCTCCTAGTTTTATTTGCTTCAATAATATTTAAGACTGAAATGCTGTATGCTTGAGGGAGAAGAAAGAAGTTGAATAGAAATTAAATTTTTATTTCACTTTATATTTATTCAGGGTTAAATAAACAGCTCACAAAAATAGGCCTTTCAAGGTAAAATTGTCTTTGAGTTCCAGTCCATGACAAGAAAGAAAACAAAACAGTAATGTTAAAAATATTTACAGAACCCAAACAACCAGATTATTATTTTTTTATTCTAAAAAGGAAAAAAATAACAAGAACAAGACAAAAAGCAACATAAAACAATAAAAATGGTACAGAATTTCTAAGGAAGAATAGAAAATTAACAGTGGTTATCATATTTCATACTACTGTCACCAATGAAGAACAGATTATTTTACAATCTGATTTTCTTACTTTCTTTATTAATCAATGTCAGTCTTAAGTTTTTATATGCTTTCATATTTAAATACAATTTTTTTCACTTTGTTAATGAAAACCCTTTCTATGACTAGCATGTTTTCATTCCCTACTTTCTTTGCCTTCTCTCGTACATCACTTATAAACATAGCCAGAATTGTCTGCATGTCTCATTCTTTATAGACTTCAGTTCACTGCTGTGAAATTGTCCCTCTCATTTTCCTGATATTTTGTGATTGCTTTTCCACAGTTCAGCGTCCACATCTCTAATTACTTTCCAGCTGCATTCAACAAAGATAAAACCCAGTCTATGGTGACTTGCCAGAAATAGTTGCTTAAGAGCCTCAGCTTTTTTTCAACTGATTCTGGCTTCCAAAAAAACCCTGAATACCCAATTTTACTCCTACCAAATGTTAATAATACCACAATTCTACCACAATATGTGGAAGGAATTTGTAGCTGAGGGGATACAAATGAATAAAAAAATAAGTGCCAGAAATTAAGTATGTATGGCTTCAGTTCAACTGAAGAATAGAAGTACTACTAGAATTCACTCAGCACACTGAGCAGGAATTTAGCTCCTCTGTTCCCCTTCCAGGGGATTCAGTCTTCAAATGCTGTGAGTTGCTGAGCAAATCACAGAGAAGAAGTGCAAATGGCATAATCATCCCTGGCTTTGGCTCCTATCTCAGGCTTGAGAACCTTTGTGACCCATGGCAGAAACTCTTGATCTATTTCCTGTAACACTGAAAAATAACCCTACAGTATGATATCTTGAAGAATATTATGTATGTTCTTCAAATATGATAACCCATACTCTCTTTTTTTTAAATTTTTATTTATTTTTTCTTGTTTCAGAACCTTTGTTTATTCACTCATTTTTATGGCCGGCTCAGCCCGCCCCGAGAGCAGGGCTGGCACAGCATGTGGTGCCGGGGATCGAACCGCGGTCCCTAAAGCTGCCCAAGCTTTCCCAAGCAGGCGCTTTAGACCACTGAGCCATCCTGCCGGGCCCCACCCATACTCTCTTGATCATTCATTTTTAAATAAGAGTAGTTTTACATTTTAGAGTCTACACGTACAATTACATCTTTGAGAGCCATCCTGAGTATTGATGATAGATTGTAGTATAAGAATAATGATCATGCTTATTAACAACCATCTTGGCATGAGTTAGGTTGTTATCTGTATTCAGTGCAGTTTAACAAATAAATAATCAATTTTTATGAATTAAAATATTAGCTGTGGTCTTGGTAGTTATTATTTTTTTTGTCTTTTTTTTTTTTTGAGACAGGGTCTTGCTATGCAGTTCAGACTGGTCTTGAGCTCACTTTTGTAGCCCAGGCTGGTCTTGAACTCACATCGATCCTCCTGCCTCAGCCTCCCGAGTGCTGGGATTATGGTAGTTATGATAGAGAGTAATATACATTAAGCCTTCATTTCTACACATAGTAAACATGAACACAGATAAGCATCCATTTTCTTAGTGAATGATTCTACTTAAGGATTGCTTCTGTAATAAAGTTGTATTTTATTTAATTTTTCATTGTACAAACACTATGTAACTTCAGTCATAGTGAAAATCATAGTTTAAAAATGACAGTTGCACTTCCGTTAGTCAGGATACTTATGTAGATAGGTCTACTTTTTTTGTTTGTCAGAGTGTAATGGGATTTCTTTGACATTTTGCTATACAACTGAATATATTTTATTTTTTAGCTTCATGTATGGGAATGTCTTTGACTGTATACATATAAGAAAGCTATTCTTCATTGCTATGTTAATTACTTGTTTTGTTTTTATTCTTAATATTCATGAACCACACAACAAAGTACTGAAACAAAAAGGCTACTAGTGAAGTGGTATCATTAATTGTCCACCTGTTTCTGAAATATCTGGAGTCAAAGCACTTAGCTCAAGAAAATTGTGCTCTGAGCTTTTTTAAATGTTGCTGCGAATGTTATCAACAAAGCTCAGAAGAGAAGGAGCTACAAGCTGCTGTGAATAACACACCATCAGTGGCAGTCAGATTTCCCGTCCCTGACAGTCAAGGTGCAAATGAGCATCTGAGCTGGGTGCTAATTGCATCGATCTACAGACTGACTGCCACTCTTACGCCTCGGAAGCAGAGTGGAATCTAGCGTAGATTTGCAAAACATGTAATTTTGGAACTAGTTTCTAAGTATTTGATTTTTTTCCAACAACAACAACAAACTTGAATAAGTTTAAATCACTCAATTCATTCAAAACTTAAGGCATTAAAAATGTATTTTAATATTTCACAGTAGTACAAATATCTTTTAATTGCTAACGTCCTGTGTTGTGAGGCCCAGTGATTGAAGTGTACTAGGTATTGAAAATAATTTCAGTGACAAACTGAAACACAGGAAATAGGTTATATTACTTTTCATCTGACAGGAGGAAGTGGTACACTGCAGTAAAATACAGCACCGTAAAACATGGGCTTATAAAGTACATTGCCTCAATTATTCACTCTGAGTCAAAAGTTCTTAACCAGTTAACGAAGATGGAGGTGCTATAAGGAGGTGGCAAGATCTACACATAATTCAATGGATATTCCATATTCTTTCACTCTATACCTAGTGATTCAACTAATCATAATCAAAGATATTAAAAAAATTGTATTTGAACAAGTGAAATATTTGTTTGCCTATTTGTATTCCATAAACAATATAGTAAATCAACTCTTACATAGCATTTTCATCACTATTTCTATTTAAAGGAGTCTAGAAATCATTTGACTTATATGGAAAGAGGTGCCAAAGCTGGTCACATGCACATTTGATAAGATTCATAAGTATAGGGAAATTTTAGCATGTGCGTAAAGTCTTGGTACCAACTTGTCATGGATGCTCTAAAGACACAGTATAGCAAAAATAGGTTTTTGGACTCATTCCCCATTAAGCCTATTGTGTTTACCTTTCATCATTTTCTCTATGTTTATTCCTTCTTTCTCTCTTCCTTAGATTTGTGTTGTTTCCCTATTTTAAAACATGCTCTTTTGTACAATGACCTTCAAAAAATCTCATCATCTCTTTTTATATCTTCCTCTCTTTTCTTTTTTTTCTTTCTAAGTACTTGGTACAGGTCTCAGTATGCAGGTCAGACTTGTGATCCTCCTGCTTTCAGCCTCCCCAGCGCTGGGATTACAGGCATGGACCACTATGGTCAGGCTAGGTAGCCAGCTCAGTGTCAGAGGGTGGGTCCAGCGGGGCATGTGGTGCCAAGGACTGTACCTGGGTCCCTAAACTTGCATAAACAGACATTTAATTCTCTGAGCTACCTCTCCAGCACCTCTTTTTATTTCTTTTTGAGGAAAACCTAATAAAACAATCTCTAATTATAGTTAGAGTACATTGAAATACATTCACATAAACATATAATTATGTATATTCATAACAGGGGTGTATAACAATCTATACCTTTTTAAAACAATTTTTCTCTTTTGAAGTATTTTTGGACCAACTTTATGGATCATCTGATTTAAAACTCTTCTCTTGTTAGTAGCTCCATACTTATGATTCTATACTGCATTCATAATCCATTGACTATGGTACATTTTTTCCAGTTTGCTTTATTTGTTCTTTTCATTTTTAAAAAAGCATCTTATTATGGTGCCTTGAACAACAAACTTCCAAATAGAAATAGACAACCATTCTCCGCCACTGCTTAACTATTGACTAACTTCAGAAAAGTTACCCATTTGTGTAAAGCAGAATGCTATTGTTGAATGCCATAAAAATTGCTATTGATGAATTTTAAAAGTATTACCCAGTTTTCCCTTCTACATGCAATAATTTAAGTAATAATTTAGACAATCAGGGGAAAGGTTGCCAAAGCGCCACTGCAAGCATACATAAGACATTTTTCCTGTTATTTTCATTGTACTTCGCAAAGGAAAGTGAAAAATACAGTTCAGACTGACTGAACAACAGGTACTGAATCTGAACTCAGACTGGTAATCATTGTTGTATTATTGGATTACCCACTTGTTTAGAAGGTGAAATACAGCATGGAAATTCTTTTCTTTAATATTTATTTTTTTTATTATGGCTGGCTCAGCCTGCCCTAGGGGCAGGGCTGGCGCAGCATGTGGTGCTGGGGCTTGAACCTTGGTCCCTATTGCTGCCTAAGCATTCCTAAGCAGGCGCTTTAGACCACTGAGCCATCCTGCCAGCCCCTGAAAATTCTTATAAGCTGGAAAATTCCTCTCAGAAATGCTCAGCGTGAGGACTGAAATAAAGATCACTAGGATGGAGGGAACATAAGAGATTTGCTGAATGTGCATTCCTCGTATGACCAAGATGGGAAATCAAATCCAGTAAGGCATTCCTATGGCCAGCACAGGGTTTATTAAAGGATTCAAAAATGGAGCAGATACAAGGCTATTTGGTCCCATGTACTGTTTTATTTATTTATATTTGCAGGACTAGGTTTCGAGCTCAGAATCTTGTACTTGCCAGACAGGCACTTGTGCCATGAAACTATCTCCCTAACGCCTTACTTGTGTGCCTTTTTAGTTCACTCTTTTGACTTCTGCCTGAAGTGAGGTGAATCACTGAAATACTAAACACTGAAGGTAAATAATTAAGTGATAGCTTGGATTACAACTACTGTGGAAGAGATGGTCTCTTAATTTAAAACTATTATACATTTTGTAGTTCTAATGCATGGTGATTATTTCCCTGGTAAACATGCTTTCCTTTTAATCTCCATGAGAAAATATTATCAGAAGCAGCTCTGACTAACTTGGCATGGAGAGTGGCTTGCCTGCACCTACAAAGGGGATATGTTTCCTCCTTTTGTCACATAACACTTCAAAAGAAACTTAATTATCTTGACATTTACCAAGAATATTATACAGGTCAAGTATTTTGGTAGCACTAAAAGTACTCTGGATAATCCAGGGTGCATACTATGAAATCTAAAACCATATCAATATATGTAATCCAAACATTTAAAATATTCTTCTCAAATGCAAACAGCAAATACCTTTACTAAAACTAGAAAACGAAACTTCTCGATAGCTCTCTGTTGTTTGTGGGAGCTGGTTTCTACTGCACCTCTAAATTTAGCACCAACCTATCTCATACTATTGCTCTCTCTCTCACTCTCTCTCTCTCTCTCTCTCTCTCTCTCACGGGTAAGCTTTTCAGAATGATCTCATTTTATGATGCAAGAAGGATTTGACATGCTGTTTGGCTTATGACATAATATTCACAGAACCCATCAATTAGGACATGAGAATCTTTAGGACATAGTCTACCACAAAGACTATCTCAAAAGGCTGCAGTTTTTGAAGTGCAAACCAAGACAAGACTCTGAAAATGTTCAAGTTTCAGTAAAAACTATTCTGTCACTTGTTTGTTGTGATCTAACAGGCGTTTTCTACGTTAAGATAATTTTATTAGTATAAATTTTTTATTTTTTAAATTTTATTTATTTTTTTCTTGTTTCAGAACCTTTATTTGTTTATTCCCTCACTTTTTTTTTTATGGCTGGCTCAGCCCGTGCCCTGAGGGCAGGGCTGGCGCAGCATGTGGTGCCAGGGATAGAACCGCGGTCCCTGCAGCCTCCTGCAGGCGCTTTAGACCGCTGAGCCATCCTGCCGGGCCCCAATTTTATTAGTATAACAACCTGAGATATCTGTAGTGAAATAAACACTATATTTGTCATAAAAAATAAAAGGCAGATTAATGCAACCAGCACTTGCTACCAATAGCAACACATTCATGGTATTATTAGGTCTTATTGAATTATGGAATCAACATTTCGCAACTGAAGTTCTTTTCCAGACTGAGTAAAACAGAAGCCCATAGTTTGAAATGGAGCCAGGAGCAGAAGAGATTTTTAAGAAAAACTTAACTTTTTAAAATCAAAGCCATTTCCTCTCAGTCAAAGTTCTTTTCAAAACATTTGTGATGCATTTTACTACAGGAAAGAAAAGCTTCCATTATAGAATCAAAATTCTTCTTGGATATCAGTGGATGATCTGAGGAGTTGTTCTGGAACTTTGAAAACCAGGATGGGAAGATGACAGAAAATTATTCAAAAGACTGTCAGAGGAGCTGGGAGATATCTAGGGGCTTAACGGCCTGTCTGGCAAGCCCAAAGACCTGGGTTTGATCCTCCTGGTACTGCATGTATGCTGGCATCAGAACTGTGGGCACAGCCGGGCGTGGTGGCGCACGCCTGTAATCCCAGCACTCGGGAGGCTGAGGCAGGAGAATTGGTGTGAGTTCGAGACCAGCCGGGGCTACAAAAGTGAGCTCAAGGCCAGCCTGAACTGCACAGTGAGACCCTGTCTCAAAAAAGACAAAAAAAAAAAAGAACTGTGGGCATGCTATGCCAGCCACCAGTACATGACTTGGTAGTGGTGCATGCTTGCAATTCCAGCTCTGGTTAGGCTGAGACAGGAGAATCACTATGAGTTTGAGTTGCATGGTGAGATCCTATACAGATTACATACATACATACATACATACATACATACTAAAGAAAGATTGTCAGAGAAAATTATTTGCTAAAGAAAAGGACATTAGAAACCACACATTACAAAAAGAAGTGTAAGGTATTTAACAATGATTGTTATATTGCACATTGCTGTCTTCAGTGTAATTCCTCAGATTATAGATATTAGCATAGAGAATTGGTTGAAATGAAAGTTTGAAACATTAATGGCTATTTTTTAAAACAATGATTGAAATTGGTAGCATAATTTTATTAGCTGTACTGTGTACATACTTACATGATTTTGTCCCATTTTGTTTTTCCTACCTGCTCTACTTTCCCTCATTCTCAATTATTTATTCTTTATGTTGTTTCTTTCCACTTTATCTATTGTACCTATCAGATTTTATTTAATCTTTTAGGTTCTTAAAGTAAGGAGACAATAAGATACTTACACATGTGGGACTGATTTATTTGACTTATGAGTGTAACCTCTAGTTGCAACCATTTACCTATAAAACCTCACATTTGTGTTTCTTTATAACTGAATAATGTTTCATTGTATAACAATACCACATCATTTTTACTGTCCCTAAGGCAAAGGGCATTTTCTTGTTTCCAAGATTTAGCTACGACAAATTGGGGTACTACAAACATGGGTGCACATCAGTCTTGCATCCCATATACGATAATGTGAGCAACACATCTGATGATATAAATGTGTAGTACAACAATTAATAATTTTCTGTCCCATTTTGTTTGTTTTGTATTTTAAGGGAGGGTCTACAGGGTGGTCAGGGTCTCACACTACATGTAAGTCCTAGTGATCTGCCTGTTTACAGCATCCCAAGCACAGGGTGTGCCACCACACCCTGTTTCATTTGCCATCTTAGCACACCCTGGAGGCGGGGCTGGCACATGAGGCCAGGCAATCGAACCCCTGGCCCCTGCACCTGTTCGCAGGCACTTGAATAAGCTGATACTTGGTTTATTTATTTATTTATTTATTTATTTATTTATTTATTTATTTATTTGGTGGGACCGGGGTTCAAACTCACAGCTTTGCACTTGCCAGGCAGGCACTTGTGCCACAGAACTATCTCCCCGATCCATAAGCTGAGATATTTGGCCAGCCCTAATTTCTTTTCCTGTTTTGAGACACTATACTATTTTTATTTCATGTTGTTGCTCTTATCTTTGTCCTTGTTATTTGTTTTTTTCTCTTTAAACTAAAAACAGACAAATTTGCTTATAATCAAATCAAGTTTTATGGTATTTTAATAATTTTTATAATATTTTAATTTCTATGGTAATTTAATAATTTTAATAATATTTTTTTGATGAAATAAAAAAGGGATAGTACATATGTTGAGTCATAGATGAAGCAACCTTCCTTCTGTTAGAAGAACAGCAAAGACATTTCTGTTTTTAATTAAATTTATTGGCACATATTAGGTATATGTAAGGATCACATTCATCATTGGGGGCGTTCGCAACTGAACACTGTGGATCTCGATTCTTGTGTATTTCCCACTCTTTCCCCCTCCCGTCAGTTCTTCTTCCCCAGTTTATCTACAAAAGGCTTTCTCCATATTTCCTA
>PVJA010021496.1:0-35496 GCA_004027025.1 Myocastor coypus | reverse complement strand
AAGAAGAAATTGTAGATGTAGGCATAAAATCCACTTCAACAAAGGGTTTTATTCTAAGTTTGAACAACATTTGGTGTTCCATGCGTATTTGCATATGTAGATATAATTTATTAAATACGAAGTCGTATCATACATTGTGTCCTACACTACACTACATATCATATATAATATATCTCATAACCAGCTTCCTAGTGAGAAGGGTCCAGAGTCACATGAGATTTCCTTCCCCCTCATGCCCTTTATAAGTAATGCAATCTCCTTGGTACCCCGAAGCTGTATGGCACACACCTGAAAGCTGGGTCTAGAGGAAAGGACACCATGGAGAAAATTCAGAGCTTGGTTTCCTTATACCCACTTCCTGTTAGCTAACCCTGACCCTCTGCACATGCACAAAGGCAGTTCTGAAGACCTGAGGACTTGGACCTATGTGACTTAACACCACTACCTCTCATTCCCTTGTCTACAAAATATATGCTATTAGGCAAACTAAGTACACAGTACTGTTAGGGTACTTTGTATATTGAAAAGCCTTATTAAGTACTTATTAATTGCTAACTGCCATCATGACTAATTAACAGAGTCTATAGAATGGGAAATGTGCTCCTAAACTGAGAATACAATGATAACTGAATACATTTGTATTAAATTCATTTGGTGTCTTGTCTTGACTAGCTTATCTTTTTTTATGTCTATAGCAGTCTATAGACATAAAAAGGGTCTATAGAGTCTCAATGCATAGATCAGACTCATAGTGATCCTCCTGCTTACAGCCTCCAAGCGCTGGGATTACAGGCACATGTCACCATGCCCAGTCTCAACTGCCATCTCTGCACACTGCAGGGGCGGAGCCAGCACAGCACACTGGGGATTGAACCCCGGCCACTGCTCTCTGCCTGAGCAGGTGCTTTAGTCCACTGAGCTATCTGGCTGGCCTTCTGACTGGCTTTATCTTAACTACCATTCAGGGACTTACTGTGTAGCCCAGACTAACTTCAAACTCACCGTGATCCTCTTGCCTTAACCTCCTGAATGCTGGGATTACAGGCATGCTCCACATTGCCAGCGGCCTCTGGGTCTCTAGACACTACGTAATTGGGAACCATCTGAATGTGCCCTTCCTTTTAGCCTGTTGACCCCTGTGTCACAGCAATATCGCCTCCACAGTAATTAGCCCAGAACCACACATACATCAGAATCTACAAGTGATTGCATTTAATCAGAGTTCATTAAATGAATGAAAGCTTACTAGCGCCTAACGAGTCAATCTTTGAATTCTGAAACAGTTTAGGATAAGTGATCTTCATCTTTCTAGTAAACGAAAGAGACCCTGGGTGCAGAGCATGTCCACAACACGCACAGGTGCTGGATCTTTAAGCCAGCTAACCGTATAAATCATGTGGTTAAGCTGCCTGGTAAGCTGCATGTTTTTCCAAACTAATCAAGCCGTATTTCTCATCCCACATGCTTGTCTTGCCTCGTGACTGTAACACTCCTCCTGTGGACATGCAGGATCCACACTCACGTTCCTTGACGCTGGGCTTACGTGGGCTATGGCCAAAAGGCTTACCCAGTCACTTCCACCTGCTTCTTTGGGCCCATGCAGCCACAGAATCCACTTGCCATGCTGTGGGGAAGCCCATGCCAGCCCATGCCGTAAGACCCATGGAGTGATCGCTCAGCTGAGGCCTCAGCTCACAGCTACACCCAACCCCCAGTCACACAGGCCAAGGGGGCCATCGGTGTACTCCAGCCCTACCCCCATCTTCACCCCCATCAACACGCATAACTTTCATGTCTCTCCTAAGAAGCTCCAGATATTGCAAAAGAGACACACACCGACCCTCTGTGTTCTGCCTGAATTCCAAAGCTCTGAACCTGTGGGCAGAAGAAAATGTTTGTTTCTACCAATAAGTTGGAGTGCTTGGTTATAAAGCTACAGGAACAGAAATAAGCCTTAGAACAAACTGTAATGGAGGAATTGCTCAGAAAATTGAACCAGGACAAAAACCAACAACAAAGCCAGGCATCTTATACACTGCTAATAAATTGCAACAAGATCCTAAAGAAGCTCATGTTACACAACTTACTCTTCCATCCACCGAAGTGAGCCATTATCAAAAACATTAAAATCACTAACATTCATGGTGTTAATTCATTAAAATGACAAAATAATTAGGTGACATACGTACTCATTTTTTTTTAAGAATTTTTTTTTCTTGTTTCAGATCTTTTGTTTATTTATTTATTTTTATGGCCAGCTCAGACTGCCCTGAGGGCAGGGCTGGCACAGCACGTGGTGCCGGGGATCGAATTGCGGTCCCTGCAGCCGCCTAAGCTTTCCTAAGTTGGCACTTTAGACCACTGAGCCATCCTGCCGGACATAGGTATTCTTATATTCCCTTTTACAAATCCCAGAACATGCCGGTAAAAGACAAGAGAAATGGCCTGGATTTGAACTTCACAGTCAGATTCCAGAGTGAGTAATCTCACACCACACACTAGAGATGCTTCCCAGGCCTTACGCCTCATGAAAACTAAGATCTGTAAAGTGACCTGCACAGTGCTTGGCGTATAATCAGGGCTGAATAAAAATTGTTTCCTTCTCTCTCCAATACCAGCATTCAAGTTTTTTGAGACAATGTCTCATTATGTAATTCACGCTGGTCTTGGATCCACTATGCAGCCCAGGCTGACTTCAAGCTCACAGAGATCCCCCTGCCTCAGCCTGCTGAGGGCTGGAATTACAGGAATGTGCCGCTAAGCCCAGCCCAGTGTTACTACAACTTCTAATGGAAAACACACATTCCTTCTAAAGCCAAGTACACACTGCTGCATTTACACTTTGCTGTCTTTCCCACATCTCCACGTAGCTATCCAATCAAGAACTCTCACTGAATGTGACCTACAGGAAACTCTTGTCTGCACTCACGCCACACACCCCCAATCTGCCTTTCCCCCAGGCTTCTGTGCCTTAACGCATGGTACTGCCATCTGCCGAAGAGCTCAGGCAAGAAGCCTAGAGTTGTCTTTGAGTCGACTGCGCTCTGATGCCCACAAGCAATCCAGACAACTCTGGCTTTCAAGTACCTCCTGATCTCCACCACCTCTCTTCTGCCACATGTCCACCACACCCATTTAACTGTTGTCCTATCAGCCAACAGACACCTAGCCAGGCAGCTCGCTTGCCACTCCAGTCCCTCACTGCTTTGTGGGAAACCTTCCAGTGCATCCCCAGAGCACCCCAAGAACATGTAGACTCCTTCTCTAGGTTCTAGCCACTGGTCAGCTCTCCAATTTCACCCCTGACCACCAGCTCCTTCTGATCCATCCTAGGAATCTCCAAGCTCTAGAACTTGACATTCTGGTTCTCTCCACCTGGAACATTCTTACCCAGATCCTTACAGGTAACCCCCTGGGGCCATTTCCTCAGAAAGGCCTTCCCTCCTTGACACCCTGAGGTGTCAAAGAGGTCCCTATCCCTGCCAGTCACTCTCAGGCCTGCTGCCTGCCTGGCTTTTCCTCACAGTGCTTCATTTCTATTAACTGAAATTGTATCTTGCCCTAGCTTGCTTGTTCAGTGTGTGTCTCTTCCCATTCAAAATTAAGCCTCTGTTCTGGAGTATACGATTTTCTCATTGCTCCCTGATAACAGGTGCTCCATGAGATCTGCCGAGGAAAACTGATGAACGAATCTTCTTACCAAACTATAAGTTCCTGGCAGTCAGAAATTAGTAATTACCATCTTTGTATCCAAAATTCCAATGACTATCCCGTAGTAGTTTGAAGGTAAAAAGAAGGAAAGAAGGGTAAGAGAGAGGAGGAGAGGAAGGAAGGGAGAAGGGGAGAAGGGGAGAAGGGGAGGGAGGGAGGGAGCGAGGGAGGAACAGGGAGAGAGTAAAGTGAAAAAGGACAGAAAAAAGGAAATGAAGTTGAAGGAAGACAGAAAAAAGGCAGAGAAGGTAGAAGGAGGAAAAAAAGGAAAGAGCCACTCTGCCATTAAATTTTTCTGATTTGTGAATTCTACAGATATAAAGTCTTGACAACATCCAAAAGCTAAATTATGTATGTTATTCATTAAATCGATCATCATCGGAAATAAACAATTGCTCAAGACCAGTGCTGTCTCCAAAGGTCAAAGAAGTATGGATACTGCGTCTGCATCATTTCAGAAGTGTTTGTCTAGCAGCCCGTCTGCAACTGTGTCTACAGTGCCATGTCCCCCAAGGTCAGGGGGTGTCTCTAAAGGAGCTGAAAGAGAGAAGCTGTCTGGAGAGAAACCAGGGCAATGCACACGCAGCTCCGCTTACTCCGGTGCGGCAGCCCCAAAGCTGGGAGCCAGCAGGCGTCATCGCCCCACCAGCCCAGCTCACGCTCCAGATGGCATCTGTTTACAACCCCGCCCCTCTCTGGGACCCGCCTCTGCCGTGCCAAGCAGATTGGTATTCCTGGTCCTCCTTCACCTAGTAACTGCCAGCCCTGCCCCAGCCCCTCAGAATACACGCCAGCCTCACCCTCGCCAGCCTCACCCTCTATACAACTGTCTGCTTCTACTATAGCTTCTTGACCAAAATGGAGAACCATGCGGCCCGGCAATTCACTCGCTGCCTCACCCTTCTCACTGCGCTGAATGGGCCCTCCTTTTTGCCTTTGAAAGTCATCCGGTATTTGTTTGTTTGTTTGTTTGTTTGTTTTGTTTTGCATTTGGTACACGGTCTCACTACATAGATCAGACTCGTGGTGATTCTCCTGTTTTCAGCCCCCCAGACTCTGAGATTACAGGAGTGCGCCACCATGCCCACTCTCCTTTGCCATCTCAGTGTGCCCTGGGGTCAGGGTTGATACAGCAGGCCAGGGATCAAACCCCCAGCCCCTGCATGAGCCTAAGCAGGCGCTTTAACCCACGGAGCTATCTGGCCAGCCCCAGGGGAGTTTTATGTGAACACTGAAAGAAGGGCAGCTCCAGCCTCCTGCTCTCATACTCGCCTTACCTAGGGCCAAGGCAGACCCCAGTGGCACGGTGATAAATGATATTGGGGGGGGGGACAGGTTGGGTGCAGTCAGTAACACATTCTGTCAGATTCTCTTGAAGACAAGCCGGCATTTGCCCAGCTGTCAAGGTCAGGAATCTGCAGCTTCATGGCCTTCTGCTCTACATATGGTGCCCTTCAGAGATCACCTCTGTTAAGCTGGCCAATTTACTGACACTAAGAAGAGGACTCAAAGTATACTCACCTCTTCTTTAAGAGGCAGAATACAATACAGTTATAGAAGGTTAAATGTAGACAGGCCTGGACTTCATACCTTTAACTACACGGCCTCTAGAAAAAATACTTAAACTTTCCAAGCCTCAGGGTTCTTATCCACCAAATGGGAATAATGCCTTTCTCTTAGACCAATGGTAAAACTTCAGCAACCTAATTTACTTACAGTGCCTAGTAAAATACCTGGAATACGGTGACCACTGTCAGTATCAGCTACTATGGTTTTAACAAACAGCGTCATCATTTGTTTGGAAATAGCACTATGTCCCCTTTGTGCTAAATGCAGAGTATGGCACAAGATAGACACTTAAAAACATTTTTAAATAAAACTTTGGACTAGTAAGCAGAATGATGGTACTTAAAGCTATTCTTGTTCTAATCCTGGGAACCTATGAATATGTTAGTGTACAAGGCAAAGAGACTGCAGGTGCAGTTCAATTAATCTTAGGGCTAGGGAGGTAACTCAGAGACATAAGCACATACCTAGTGAGCATAAAGTCCTGTGTTCAATCCCTGGACCTACGTGCTGTGCTGGCCCCAAAGCTGAGCATGGTGGCACACCCCTGTAATCCTAGCACCTGGGAGTTTGAGACAGGAGGATTGCTGCGAGTTTGAGACCAGCTACAAAAGTAAGCACAAAGCCAGCCCAAACAACACAGCAAGACGCTGTCTCAGGGAAGGAAGGAAGGAAGGAAGGAAGGAATGAAGGAAAGAAGGAAAGAAGGAAAGAAGGAAGAAAGAAGATCCTTGAGACTAGGAAGCCATCATGGATTATCTGAGTGGGCCCCATGTAATCACAAAGGTTCTTATAAAAGGGAAACAGGGAAGGCCCGTGACAGAGATGGAAACTGGGGACCAAAGAAAGGTCAGAGTGACGCAGCCAGAAAGCTGGTAATGTGGGCAGGCTTTAGAAGCTGGAAGATGCAGGCCGAGTCTCTCTGTGAGCCTCTAGAGGGACCCAGTGCCATGGTGCTTTGACCTCAGCCCCATAAGAATTGTTCAGGAAGTGTAAACTACAACTACACAAGGATAAAGCCATGAAGTGTTTGCTTACTTACTTACTTACTTACTTATTTAGTTAGGACTATTCTCCTAATCATGCAACTACATGCAAAGATGAAAACCTTTGCAGGAAAAAAAAAAAGTTATAGAAGATTCTGGTTGGTTTTTCTACAAAGCACAAAACCTCAGGCTAATATAGTCACAAGAGATGAAGAAAAAATAATGGTTTCTGAATGTGCTGCACAGAGCTATATTCCTAGCCAGAGGGAGAGATCTTTTTATTCACAAAAAAAGCAGCCACCTAGCACATCTGCACAGAAGCACAGCACTTCCCAGAAGGGGCCTGGTCAGCATCAGGAGGGAAGCAAATATGCAGCTGGCAGGAGCAGGGACTGCAAAGAGGCCCCTGGGGGTGGCCCGTGCTTGGTCTCCTGCACTGGCAATGGACCACACCAGAAGCATTTCCCTTCCTACACAACCTGAACAAGCTGTCGTTTTCAACATAAAATTATGAACAAATCAAGCACTGTGGAGCTGTAAATTACAGGACGTTTCCCTTGTCTTAGAAATCATGGTTGGTCTTCCTAAGCAGAGTGGTTTTCAAATCACGCACAGAAGCTACCCACGGCACCCTATTCCTTGTCCCCCACTGTACCTCGTGTCTACCTGCTTCCCTGCAGCTTTTATTGAAAGGATTTCTCTGCCACAGTGTAGTGCTAAATAGGGCCCTTTGCTGGTGGGTTGCTGCTTTCACTGGGGCCCTAATAAGAAGGCTGAGAAGTTATCTAAGCAAAACTTGCTAAGAACAGATCATACTGGGTCAGGAGCCTCCTGCCCCAATGCTAAGCCTTATGAGAAAATTCATGGTAGGAAAGGCATTTCCTGGGACAGAGAGACACAACCTCAGAGACACTGTGGCACATGGAGGAGCAGCAAGAGGCCAGAGCTGGGAGATCAGGGTAGTTGGCAGAACAACATGCGGGCATCTGGAACCCCAGCTGGGTGCCGCACTCTGCTGCACACAAGAGCGTGAGGGACGGGTGAGAACTCAGGGCTCTACATTAATTGCACAACTCTGAAAGGATGCTGTGCAGGATGCCTTCTGGGTGGGGGTGTGGGGGTTCTGATCAGACAGCCCACTAGCTAAAACCAAGGGCAGCAGTGGAGCCTTCTCAGAAGTGGCTGGATCTATAGTGTGTGATGCTGGGATTGATTCACAGTGCAGTGCTAAAACTGAGGGTTCCAGGATTAAGGGTGGAGTGCCACCCACCCAGTGTAGCCTGGATAAGATGCAGTGTGAGATGGAAAGAGCTGTGGCGATCCTTACTTGTTTTTCCATGAACCATTTCTCTTCCTGTCTGTTCCACCATGCTACCTTGGAGCCAGCCAACTAAGGATTGAAACCTCTACAAACTACGAGCCAACTACCCCCCTTTTCTCTTTTAACTTCGGGTGCCAAGTAGTTTGTCTCAGCAATGCAAGAAAAGTAACCAAGACGCCACTGGAACTAAAACATCCAGGGAATTGTCAAGGTAGAAGGTCAAGGTAGATAGGGTGATCAGTCAGCAGCCAGGGAGAGCATCATCAATGTCTGCAGCTGGAAGATTTGGAGATCTCACATGGCCACCAAGAACTTGCAAAGGTGAACGCTTGCAACATGGAGGGTATCCATGGCTGGGGAGAACCACAGAGAAAGCCCACTAACCACCCATCTTTACCATCAAATCGTGCCCCTCTCTGCCACCTGATGGCAGGGGCCCCAGCTAGCAAGCAGAACACATATCCAGACAAGGGGAGAGAAAGCACAGAGCCAGCCTCCCTTCCCACTGCTGGCTGGCCCACTCCATCCTGGACTGAACGGCTTTATCCAGGGAGAGATCGATGTCATGGCTGAATAGACCTGGACTTCTGAATACCTAAAAAATTAGAATTAAAATAGAATAGTTGTGTTTCCATGTTCTTTCATTTGGTTTCAAAGGTGCCCAGAAAAGTAGTGAGATATTTCTGGGATAGCATCCAGGAATGGCCTAACAGCACCTGTGAAGATGGCAATTGAAGATAAATGAAGCCATTTTCTGTTTGCATTCTTAACATGGCCAGCCAATTTAATAAACAAGCTACCTAAAAAATAAAAATTTCTGTATTCAATCCTTTCTTTTTATAGATGTATATGCCCATGGAGATATATTCCCAGCCCTACCCTCTGAATTCCTGATTCCTATTTTCAATTTTCAATTTGAAAGTATCACTCAGTTATCTAGTAAACTTCCCCAAATCCCACAAAGAAAGAATAGCATAGGTTATTTGAAAATAATAATAATAACAATAGGGCTGGCCAAATAGCTCAGCAGATTAAAGCACCTGCAAGGGGGGGATGAGGGGGCGTCAATCCCAGGTCCTGCTGTGCTGCCCCACTCTGAGATGGCAATTGAGATTGGGCATAGGGGCATGTGCCTGTAATCCCAGTTCTTTGGAGGCTGTAAACAGGTCAACCACTGTGAGTGTGATCAGGTAGTCAGACCCTGAACACCCTGTATTGTTATTAATAACAATAATAAAACTTATCCATTTCACTTCAAAGAAAGACACTATCATCTTCCTCCCCTGCTGCTCAGTTTCAAGCCCTGATTCATTCCTAATTCTCTTCTTCACCACTCCCGACATGTATAACAGCAATAAAATCTTTTTTTTTTTTTTTTTTTTGTCTTTTTGAGACAGGGTCTCGCTATGCAGTTGAGGCTGGCCTTGCGCTCACTTTTGTAGTCCAGGCTGGTCTCGAACTCGTACCAATCCTCCTGCCTCAGCCTCCCGAGTGCTGGGATTACAGGCGTGAACCACCACGCCCGGCACAGCAATAAAATCTTATAAATTCCATTTCCAAAATAAAAATGAAATTGGTCCACCACTAGCCATCTCAACTGCCAGTCTCTTTGTCTAAAACAGCACAGTTCTCTGCCTGGAGTTCGGCACTCACCCACCTGCTGCCCCCACCCCATTCTCACCTGCCCTCTCTCCCTCCCTCCCCCATCATTCAGTATCCACGCCCACACCATGGTGTGGCATCTGTGCTGATCCTGTTTAGGGAAACCACTGCAGCCCAGCTCTCAGCCCTCGAGCTGGGCTTTTCTGGGCTCCACTTCTAGGCTCCAAAAGTGAACCACATAACAGAGACCAAGCCATTGAGTGCGTTTAAACCCTTACAACCACCAGAATTGGTTGAACGATACATAGAAATCCAGACAGGCCAATCAGGACCAAGAAGATTCCTTTGCAAGACTTTTGTCAATGAAAGTTTTCTGTTTTCCTGGAGGATATAAATCTGAAAGGAGTGAGACCCTGTACCATATATACATATATATGCATATATGGTATTATATATGTATATTATATATGGTATTATATGTACATTTATAAATATATATCTGGGAAAAAGATAAGCAGAAGCCATGGGCAGCCATTTCAGAAGCTCCAGGAAAGAACAGAACAATGCAAAGAAGACAGAGTAAAGAAGAAATACCCAGGCCCAGACGCATCTCAGAGCCCTACACAGAGTGTCGCTTGGGTTGTTCAGGTTTCAGAATCTCTTCTAGGGTGACTCTCACTGAGGCGGGATTCTCAGCTGCTTCCGATGAATACACTGGCTCATCCAGTGACTGTGTGTACGCCTGTGAGGCTCAAGCCTCAGGCAAAACGTACAAATGGCCTCACACAGAGCCACAGGGATAAATGTTCAGAACAGAATCTGATTTGCTTTTATAAAAATAATTCCACCAGCAAAATTAGGATCAATCCCTGACCGGAAGCAGTGTCACTTTTCTCTTTCTCCACCTGTATCAAACATTCAACTTTAAGGATACTCCCTCCTTTCTCCTTTTTTGGACATTAATAATTTTGCTCCTTACCCTTGGAAAAAAATGTTCTCTTCTTACACGCCTATTCTCATTACATGTGTGCAATACACAGTGACTACTTCATTATGGGACATCGGAACAGGGCCATAAGACATCTCAATTCTTTTCCCCCCTTCTCTCCTATTCTCCCTTTTTACATTTTTTCCAATATCAGATTCTTCTGTCTATTTCAAAAAGTTAATTATCATGAATGCAGATTAGTAGCCAGAGTAGCAGACCAAGAAACATAAACCCCATAAGACAATTACACTAAATCAAATATTTTTTGATATTTATCCATGCTAGATTACAATAGCTTGCTTTTTCTTTCATTTTTTTCCTAGTGTCTGTCTTTTGTTTTGTACTGTATTTACATTGTGGGATTCTCATATAAGAGAAGGCCTGCAATATTTAAATTTTTTTCTTTTTTTTTGTCTTTTTGAGACAGGGTCTCACTATGCAGTTCAGGCTGGCCTTGAGCTCACTTTTGTAGCCCAGGCTGGTCTCGAACTCACACCAGTCCTCCTGCCTCAGCCTCCCAAGTGGTGGGATTACAGGCGTGTGCCACCACGCCCGGCTTGCAATATTTAATCTTATGTGTCTGATTTCCTTTGCTTACCATTATGGTTTTAAGGTACATCCATCTGCCTACAAATGCCTCACTTATCTTTCTCTCTGGAGAAGTAATGCTCTAATGTGTATGAAGACCATATTTTTTCACTCATCCATCTCTGCCTTTAGAAACTATTTAAACCCAGTCACCTATGAGATTTATATAAATATTTCATTGTGCATTCATTAATAGGCCAACTCAAAATAGTCTAATTCTCTTCCATGTGTTTCTCATAACTGCTCTTGTATGGGAAACCCTAAAGGGTAACACTCAAAATTGGAATAAACGTTAGAAACTCTAAAACAAGTTCTTAGGTTGAAAATTCGAAAAGACAGAGAGTGACAAGACTGTTTTGGTCTCTTTGTGTGATGCCTCACTAAGGCAAAAGTTGTTGAGAACATAATAGGGCTGGGATGTAGCTCAGTGGCACCAGTGCTATCCTGGCACACAGAAGGTCCTAAATTTGACTTCCAGTACAAATAATAATAAATAATAAATAATAAACAATAAATAATCAATTGTCAATGACAAAAACAGTGGTGACAATAGTCTTATTGTGTGTACTGCTGGAAACACAAATTGTTCTGATGATGCAGTGGAGATATTGTCCCAAATTTAGGAAAATCTAGTGTTCAATCAACTCTATGGACAGAAATTAAATATATGTGTATGTGAGTAGCCTAGAATTTGTCCCAGTTCCCACCTGTAGCGTTTGAAAGCTTGGAATTTTTCTTACAATTTACAAAATTATTTTTGACTGATTGATAGCTCATAGCCAATAACCTGTGTTTCAATAGTGAACCAAAACATTTTAAATTTTCTTGAAGTCCATGTGGAATCAAAACCCTAAGGGGAGGAGCCAGCAAGATAGGCCAGTGGACTAAAAGCCTGCTTAGGCAAGTTTAGGCAAGGGACCACATGCCGAGCCAGCCCTGCCCTCAGAGCAGGCTGAATAGGCCACAAAAGAAAGAAAGAAAGAAAGAAAGAAAGAAAGAAAGAAAGAAAGAAAGAAAGAAAGAAAGAAAGAAAGAAAGAAAGAAAGAAAGAAAGAAAGGAAGGAAGGAAGGAAGGAAGAAAAGTACCCTAAGAGGAATCCACTGATGGAAACACAGCTCCTCAAATATTAGAAACATAATTAAAATTGTTCATCAGTTCCCAGCTAAGGACTGTGGGCACATCCCTGCAGTAAGATCCTCTTGAGATCATGGGCATTATTAAAACATCCTATTGCTGAGTTCTAGAATGCTAGCTACGACGGCACTTGTGCTCTTAGCAGTCTGATTGCTGTAAAGTCTGATTGTTGACCCTCAGCACTTCACTCACATCCAGTACTACTTTCTGAAGCCTCCTGAACATCCACTGCCACCAACCTGATCCATCCATCCACCAGAGTGACAACACAGTGAGGATTTCCGTCCACGCCTGTGGCCCTAGTGTCAGATTCCGAGGCTACTTTCTGTAGCTCTTCATAATCTGACCTGGCTTGGTTTCTGAGACCTTGCAGGGCTGGATGAAAGTCCACATCTGTTCCAAGATTTGTGGATTCTGTGTGGCACACTGGAAGGAGAGGAGACTTCGATGCCCTGTGGACCAAAGCCCAAATGCTGATTTCTGTCATCTACAAACTGTATGATGTTAGGCAAGTTCTTCACTTGCTCTGAGCCCCAGTTTCACAGCTCAAACAGAATGTGAACAGTGCTCCATGAATACGTGGCTGGTGGAATTGTTATCATTCAGAATATAGTGCCTCTGTCATGGGCAACTGAGAACCCTTGATGCTAGATGCTGCTGCTTGTGTTGTGCCTTCGTTGTCTACTTGATCATCCCCAAGCATACGAGCTAACCCTGATCTCTTGTGCCTTGAGTACCAAGGTCCCACCATGCAGCCCTTTCTGGGCCTCACATTCCTGCTGCTCTGCTCTGATGTGGGGGTGCAGAAAAAGAGAAAAGATGCAGAGACATGAAGAAAAGAGTTTCGCTCTGGCCTGCACTTCCTGCCCACACAGCTTGAGTTTTCTGGCCTCTCATTCACCATCTGGTTCTTCCTCCAGACCTGCACATGCAAGGATCCGAGTCCTGCTTCCCCTGGATCAACCCCAACACCTAAAATTTGAGACTTAACATTCACACTGAGTTCCAAATGGAGCCATTATATTGCTTAAAGTCTGGTGCTAATTTAGCATTGTGTGAATACCTCCATCAAATCTAACATAACATCAGTTACAGGATGCATCATTATTCATGTAACTCAGAAAAATGAATTCCCTGGCAGTAAGACAGCCCAATTTCAGAAGTTTTAAATAATAAAAATGCATTTTAGAATTAATGTAGAACATTTCTCTTAATGAAACATAAAAAGTAAAATACTGGCACTTAAATTCTTATTTCTCAGTCACACCCAAAGCCTAACCACCAATAAATAAGTGTTCTTTAATAAAGATATTAAAGAATCAATGACTGAGATGAATACATGCTTCTCAGAGAAAGAAATTCAACAAGACTATAAATACTTGAAGAAATGCTCCGTATCACTAGCCATTCATGAAATGCAAATCAAAACAACACTTAGATAGCATCTCACCCCAGAAAGAATGGCCACCATAAAGAAATCAACGAACAGCAAATATTGGAGAGGCTGTGGGGAAAAAGGAACACTTCTCCACTGCTGATAGGAATGTAGACTGGTGCAAACATTATGGAAAGCTATGTGGAGACTCCTTAAAAAACTAGAATGGGAAATCCCATTCAAGCCAGCTATCCTCCTACTGGGATTTCCCAGAAGAACTGAAAACATCATATCATAGTGATATCTGTTCACCTATGTTCAAAGCAGCACAATTTGTGATAGCTAAATCCTGGAAACAACCAAAATGCCCATCATCTGAAGAATGGTTGAAAAAGATGTAGTATTTTCATAAAATGGAATATTACTCAGCTATAAGGAATAATAAACTGTAAGTGGATGTATCTTGAACATATACTCATAAGTGAAATAAACCAGACCTACATATGCACATATCATATAGTCTCACTAGTTTAAGAACTCAAAAGAAGAAAAATAAATAAATAAATAAATTTTGGTGGGCACCAAGAATGAAACTCAGGACCTTGAGTTTTCTGCGTCCTCAACTCCTGCAAAAAAATTTTTAGTGGAGTAACTTGAACACAAAATGCATTTGGAAGAGTTAAAAAATTAAAGTTTATTGAAAGAGTTAATGTTTAATTATTCAACCAGTCTTACATACCTGTATCTATTAATCTAAATAAATCTGATGATGAAAATATGTAATACAAGCATTGTTAAATTTTTGTTCTTGCTTTGAAATTCTGTACTACATGTACACTTGCTTGTTACTCTTTTTCTATCCTTGTTTTTGCTATTTTTACTCATTAAAATAAAATTTTAAGAAGTATTTTAAAAGGTTTATTAAAAAGAAGAGCAAAAAAACAAAATCAATGAATTTCCTGATCGCCACATGACTATGGTGTTCTATCATCTAAAAGGAAAAATATAAGGTCCCAGGAATGTCATGCTACAAATTGAAGTTAATTATTCAACATTCACAAAATTTCCATTTAAAATTCATTTAAAAATAAATTTCATTCCAAACTGTGTTACTAGGAGTATGGAGACCCAGATTCCACAATATATCCTAAAACTCTGGTGTCTACCTAACAGCCAGTTTCCAGGCAGATGCTCTTTTTAAGTGTGTAGTACCTGAGACCACCCATGGAAGCTGTTTGTTCAGAAAGGTCTAGGAGCATCCTCAGGCACAGGTGGGGCTTCTATTAGCTGAGAGACAGTGCTGACATCTTTGATAACTGGGAATAGAGATTCACTTAACAGCACCTGCTCCTTTCTTTCGTACCACTAAATGGGCTGTAGGCTTTTAGCCATTTCCCAGAACTCAGCCAATCCCAGCGTGGGGATGAGGATGCAGGCCAATGAGTCATGGTCCCCAAAGATCTTTCTATTGGAAAACTTGAGCCTCCACTTCCTGCCGGGACAGCTCCCAAGAGTTGCTTTGCCCTATGCCCTAAAATCGACACTTCTATCCGAGGTACTAGAAAAGTGGGCGTTATGCAAAATGGACAAAAACGAAAACTCCAGAAGTGAAGAATAGCTTAAAATGGGATGAGCTCTGGAGAGTCAGACATTGAGAAGTTTCTCTGAGGAACCTTCCAAGGGGCCGCCCTTCTCTTTGCTCTACAGGGGAAGCATCGGATCCCAGACCCTGCTCTGCTTAAGCCTTGGTCTGCTCTTAGCTTGCACACAGGCGCACCACAGTCTACTCCTTTTGTGGAGAAAGGCAGAGCTGCATCCACAGCCACTGATGCCTAGATCCTTCTCGGGTGGAAAATGAGGAATCAAATAAAGAGTTCTGTCCTGTCCTGTTGTAACCCTAACTATGGGAAGCTAAAGAGCAAACGTCTACTCTCTGTGTAAAAATCAGTCATTCACAGGTGCGCTCTGCATTCTACTATGTCACAGAACAGAGTGGGTCAGTTTCCTGGGCCATGGTGCCGTTCTACAAATCAGTAACAACGCTGCTCACCTTCAGTGCAAACTCCATGCCTTCTACGCATGAAATTGTACAGCGACTTATCCTGGAGTATACTTAAAGATAAGGAAAAAAAGGAGTTACCGACAGCCTGGGCTGCCTCGGTTCTTTCACAGCAAAGACTGCTTCCCCCTCCTCAGCTATCACTGGAACAGCAGCCATCATCTTCTCTCTCCTGCATGACATCAACACTCCACACAAGTCAGTGCCTTACAGGTGACATTTCTTTCCTCAGAACTTAGGAGAAATGATGGGCTCCACCATGCGGCTGGGCACTGTGCTCCCAGCTCTCTGCTCCGTCCACTTCTCCTTCCCCCTCCACTCCTCTGCTGCCCCTCGGCCCATCCCTCCTCTACAGTGACCGTTCACAGCCTTGGCAAACCAAGGCAGAGGTGCAGCGGGTATGTGCGTAGGGTCAGCAGGAGGAAGAGTTAGTCAAAGCCACGACTAGGGCTCCAGAAAGGCTGTGGCCCTCATCCCTCTCTGCCTCCTCCTTCACCCCATGGCTTCTGGCTTACTGCTCCATACATGACAGCAATGTCCATATTCCCATAAGTATTATGGGGTGGCCTCAAATTCTTGCTGAAGCAACTGAATTTGAGAAGAGCTTTCCAAGCCTTAGTTCCAGACTGGAAACCCATTCGGCTTTTGCACCGACAAAGTGGATGTCAGGTAGCATATTTAAAAGCTTTGCCAGCCAGCACTGGGCTCACAAAGCCTAGCTCTGACTTTCTCATTAGTGTGTTTTCCTCTCTGCTTTGTCATTTTTTCCAACACAGGGAGTTTCAAATCCTAAGTACCTAATAAGTTCAGGCTGAGTCAATCCCATACATTTGATTTCATCATGTCACAGCTAGAGAGCTATACCAGCATCCTGGGTGTTCCTAAATGTAGCACATGAATGCTTGATGCCACACACAATAATATTAGGTGACACGGATGTAATCTTTGTGCAGTGGCCATGGGTTTATTTTTAATATACAGTAGAAAGGAATAGAATACATATGATTTCACAAGGACTGTTAGAACTTGGGGTAAGGCACCATTTAAATTTTTTGAACAGGAGGGATAAATTTAAAGAAACATATTACATATAATAAATAGATAACATTGTTAGGGAAAGGCTAAATTAAAGTTCTTAAAAGTTCAATCAGTTTGAATAAATACTGATGTGAATGACATCTGACTATTTAAACCTGGTTTTGCTCACAAATGCACCCACTGCAGGGTATAATACTAGTCCTTCATGTCACAGCCGATCTCAGAAACCTGAGACAGTTGAGACTGGACATAGTGGTGCACATTTGTCATCCCAGCACTTGGAAGGCCAAAAATAGGAGAATCACTACAAGTCCAATATCTGTAGTAAGACCCTGTAGACCCCATATTAAATATGAACAAAAACAGAGGAAGGAAGGAAGGAAGGAAGGAAGGAAGGAAGGAAGGAAGGAAGGAAGGAAGGAAGGAAGGAACCTGAAACAGCTCATGCCGCAGCCCAAGCTATCCTCCTCTCGTCCCAGCTCTCACCTCCAGAAGCCTGCTTTAGCAAGTGCACCCCTGACTTCTTCCCAGGGAGTCTCAGCTTTTTTGTCTGCTGGGAAAATCTTGAAAACATGCCTCATCTCGCCTCTGCTGAAGCCAGTCCTCCCCTCTCTCTTCACCAAGCCATGTGCATTCTTTCCCCCAAGTAATGGAAATTTACAGCCACTCATGTCCTCCACTTCTTATTCTAATCCACCTTGTACTACATTTCTTGTTTCATCAATTGTATTAGTGGTTTCCACCTGTGACGTCACACTTACCCACATGCATGCTTCATTGCCCCATGAGCTCAGCGAAGGCAAATGCTACATTCCCTAAGACGTGAGGCCTCCATCAGCCACCAGAGTGCTGAGCACAGCGCCAGTGCTACATATACCACATCTTATAACGGAGTAAAACAAAAGCCAATGAGTCCAGAAAATATCTCACAGGGTCTCTTGCCAAACAGGGACCTAGTGTGAGAGGTGCCCACTCAGAGTGCCGTCTATGAAAGACTCCTCCTTTCCTCATCATGGGCTGAACCCCAACTCCTCAGCAGAGTGCATCTTCAAGGTATTTTAAGAATATCATTAAGTCTAGACTTATGCCTGACACTTTTATTTAAAAAAAAAAAAAGGCTCAGCTACAGCTTTGAATGAACTGAGTGGAGTCCAAAATTCAGGCAATTTGGGCCTAAAAAATGAATTTTAATCTCTCTCTGTCTCTTTTTTTTTTTTTTTTTTTTTTTTTTTTTTTTTTTTTTTTTTTTTTTTTTTTTTTTTTTTTTTTTGTCTTTTTGTGACAGGGTCTCACTGTGCTGTTCAGGCTGCCCTTGAGCTGACTCTTGTAGCCCAAGTTGGTCTCGAACTCGCACTGATCCTCCTGCCTCAACCTCCCAAGTTCTGGGATTACACCCGGCTATATCTCTTAAAATAAGTCAACTACCCCATATTATATACCAATTTCCCAGTCTATTAAGGTTTATTTCTGTTTTCACTTGCACATAAACAAGCTATTTTAAACACGACCTTTAGATCCATTCAGAACTAAACTGGACTCTCAACTCTACCTTTGCCAGTGCCAAGATCTTGAGAAATTCATTTGCATTCATAGAAAACATAAATCCAAAGCTGCTGTGTAGCAGGCACTATTCCTGGCCTCGTAAGTCCCAGTATTTTCCACTGTAAAATGGGATGATGGCTTTCCCTGACAATACAGACACTGTCAGGGTTAAAGAAGATAACATGCAAAGTCTGTGGCACTCTTCTGGGTACACATGTTATCTGTGACCATCATTATCATCGTAGCATTTATTATCAATATCTCCAGTTCTTCCAAAAGCATTTAGCTCTGCTAATTAAATTCTCACTCTTGTGGTGCTGTAGAACTTGCTAAGTGTAAACCCTGGACATGCTACACAAGGGCTTTGGCACGGAGCCCCAGCCCCTCAAGTTCTTCTTTAAAAGACTCTCTCTTTAAGGACCGGAGAGAGAGCTCAGTGGAATAAGTGCCTGCCTGGCAAGTCCAGGGTCCTGAGTTCAATCCCCAGTACTGAAATAAATAAATAAATATAAAAAATACTGTCTCCTTCCTTGACTTCATGGAGATGCTATTTTAGTGACTTTAGCCAATTATTTTTTTTTTGTTCTACAGTACTAAGTTAACAAATAGAATTTTTTTTCAAGAAGTCACAAGCAGAGTGCAGAGAATTCTAACCATGCTATGACAGAAAGTGGCAGGAGTGGGTGGTAAGAGAAAGCTTCCCACAGGATGTGACATTTGGGCTGGGATTTCCAAGGTGAGGAGGGGCCAGGCCAATGAAGATCAGGTGAAGGGAATTTGAGCAGAGGACAGCAGGTCCTGCAGAGGCTCTCTGGGAAGGAGGAGCTGGCTCATGACAGGACCAGAAGGAGCAAGGTGAGATGGCTCAGATGTGGTCTGGAGAGGAGGATGGCAGCAGCCAGGCAGCCAGCACACAGGGCTGGACAGGCCACAGCAGAACCCAAGGGATACCAAGGGAAGAGCAGTACCCACACAGAAGCACTGCCAGGTGGGGCTACACAATTCTGGTCATATTTTTCTAATATCATTTTGGCTACTCCATAAAGAGTCCATAACACTGCATCGATATAAAGGCTCCATCGGCCATGCAGTCAGAAACATGTGTGGAGCCTGGTAGTGGGGACAGAACTGTGCAGGGACAAACTGATTATGGATATATTTTAGTGTCAGGAGGACAGGACTTGCTGGTGGATGGAATGAGAAGAGGCAGGTGGCAGGAAAGGTGGGACCTGTGCATCTCATCTACATTTCCACTTCACCAGCTCTACAGAGGACGGGGCCATTGACCAAGAGGAGGAGGAACAAGACTGAGGCGTAAAGTTGACGGCGCCATGTTGGTCTGTGCAGCAGGTGCACACACGAGGCACACACACAGCCGCGTCGAGACAGCTGGAGATGCACACCCAGAAGCTCTGGCCTACGGCAGCTGAGAGAACACACAAACCAAGACAGTAAGGTACTAAGTCTGGGTAATGGGAACTGAACCATGCTGACATGTAGCAACCAGGAAGGGGCCAACAGGAAACCCAAGAGTGGCCAGGAAAGGAGAATGCGACCCCAGAGGAAACAATGTCCCAGAGCAAATGTCAGACCAAAGCAGCCAACCGTCAAAACTGCTTCAAGGTGTCAAGGAAGAAGTGGCAGGCACCGCCTGGTGCTGGGACTCCTCTATCTGCCCCTTCCTGCTGACAGACGCTACTTATTAAGTGTTGGTTGAATGGCAACCTATGAAGGAAGGTGAGACACACTGCTGGAATCAAAGGATGACCCTATATTGGTGCAAGACAACATGGATGAAGCCCTTCCACCATTGCTGGTGACCGGTTCAACAGTTACTAATTAAGAAGTATTTGTGGGGCAATCTAAAGGAAAAGAAATCCTCCATGTTAAAAAGAAGAAGAAAAAGACACATGAGAGAATCAGCCACCTCATTTCCATCCTGCTTTTAGGGTACGATGGATGCTGAAGCCAGTGTGTGAGCTTACCACTGTCCACAGCTTCTGATGATGTCATAAGGGGAGGCAGGCAGGAAGCTGAACAGATCCGGTTCAAACAACACAACCAACCCTGGGACAACCTTCCTCTGTGAAAATATAGTTCTCTAAAGAGGCAATTCCATGCTATGGAAGCCGCTGTTAGCAGGGCATTCTGTAGCATGCAGCAGAGAGCACACTAATACTTAAAAGACCAAAATCCCAGTCCTCGAGACGCAGAGGCAGGAGGATTGCTGTGAACTCAAGGCCAGTCTGGGCTGCACAGTGAGTCCAAGGCCAGTCTGAATGATGAGTGAAGTGCCATCTTAGAAAGAAAGAAAGAAAGAAAGAAAGAAAGAAAGAAAGAAAGAAAGAAAGAAAGAACCAGAAAAGTGATGCAGTACCCATTGGTGACTTTGATAAGCACATACACAGGATGTAGTAGTGAGTTAGAATGGGGGGTGCGTAAGAGAAGACCGTGACCTCAGGGTGCTTTTTCCAACAATGATACTGTGGAGAATGGAAAGAATTAGGTAGTGGCTGAAGCACATGGTAGAAAAGAGACCGGGGTGGGGGGTGCAATAGAATATACCAAGGTCCATTTATACACAGGTGGGAATATTCCAGTAGAAAGGGAGTGACTGAGATTTCCAAAGAGCATACCCCAAAGGACAAAGGGGTCCCCAGCAGAAGTAGGTGGGAGAGGACTCATCCCTAGAGAAATGAGGTAAAACCAGTTGGTACAGATGTAGGTTGCCAGCAGATCCGATCTCAGGAAATGAGGTTGTTCTCACTACATGATGCTTTTTCCCCCTTTTCTCAGAACTACATAGACATTTATTTTATTTATTGGTATACATTCACAATGTATAATAATCCCATTCATCTGGGGGAATTGATACATATACACGTCACATCTTTTCCTACGTGGAAAATGCTTCTCGAGACTTACCCAGGACTTCTCCCCAAATTCTCCCTGATTCATCCTCTCAGTTCCCTTCGCCACTGAATGGTGAATGGTCCCCTGGGACCACTTCTTTCCTTCCTAGAGTGCATGCTCTGCCACTGTCATAACTATAATTCCCCAGTTCACCAAATGGGCAGCCCTTAATGGCAGGGACCATCTCGTCAGCATCTCAGTACCTGTCACTGAATCTAGCCCATATATTTATAAATATGCTGCATTAAACTGAATCCTCAAGGTGGGGAGATAGCTTGGTAGGTCTAAGCGCCTGCCTGGCAAAGTAGGAGGACCCAAGTTCCATCCCCAGTACCGCATTTTATGCCAGCCCCAGAACCACGTGTGGTGGTGCACACATGTATTCCCAGGGCTGGGGAGGCTGAGACAGGAGGATCATGAGTGTGAACTGAGACCCTGTAGCAAACAAACAAACAAATAAGCCTGAGTCCTCAGTGTGATAAGAAAGACCCTCATGACTTGCAGATTCTGTTCTTGCAAATTCTTTTACTTGCTGAAATTTATTTGTAACCCCGAAGTCCATATTCATGGTGCTTTTGTGGGTGTTCTCAGGCCTGCACAGGGCAGTGGAAGAAACGTCAGTCACTCACAGGTCCCCTGCTGAAACGAAATAAGGCTGTTCTGTCTTCTCTCTGCTCTTATACTGAAAAAAAAAAAGAGGCTCTCCATGCCCTCCTCTGAGCTTCTCACTGTTGATTTCACTGTGTAAAATTGTTCCAAACTCAGTGCTACAGCACCAGTGGCGTTTTCCTAAGTCCAAGGTGCAAGACACCTCATGGAGGGACATGTGCAGGAAATAAGCTTCATTCAGCGCGAGTTCTAGCACTGTTGCCTGGAGCTTAGTGCTAAAAGCACGACACTGAGTAAAGAAGATGACTTTAAACACCTAAAGCAGCGTTTCCCTTGCTCAGTTGGTCACAGTGCTGTGACCGGAGGCTTGCAGGAACCTCCCCTAGAGTTTCTCTTGGAAGCAATGCTTTGCATCTGCAGCTCAACATTCTCAGTAGCAACGTAGAACATAATAATTATAGGGAATAGTGAGAATCAATGGTACTTCACGTTGCCCTCTTCTCAGAGAGGGAATTATGGAAACCAGCTGGTTTGATGGGGCTAGGGCGAGCCTCGACAAGCCTTCGCCTCTCTACTCCTGCTTCATGGATCACTTACCAGCCCGGGGGTTTGTACGGAAGATATACTGGGGGAAAGCTGCTGGTTCCCTATAGATGAGATCCTCTGGGAGCCATTTAGCCTTCCCGAGAAGTCAGGAATCCAGCGGGGCAGTGGACTCTCCTCCTTTCCCTGCCCCCACCATCACAGCTGGTGGGCTGAACGCAAGGCAGAGAGGCAGGGAAAGATAACGTTTTCCCATATGTCTTCATTTGGGTTGCCTGAGAAGCCGAGCACACAATAAGGATTTGAATTCAAGCACTTTGCTTGGGAGGTGAAGAAAGCACCAGAGGACTGGGGAAGAGAGAGAAGGGAAGTCAGCCAAGAAAACCAAGAGAAGGCGCACTAAGCAGCGACCTCCCACGGGGAGCACACAGCTTTTCTTACTAGGGAAACTGGGACCTGGTGCAAACACAGGTTCCTGAGTTTGCCCACTTAGCCCTGAGGGAGTGTTTGAGCACCACGTCCCATCAATCTTCATTAGAGGGTGCAGGGCACCAGTTTTCCAGCACTTTTTCCTTGCGTGGGAGGAGTAAAGTGGGTTTGGTCATGAGCAAGGCAAACTCATGCAAGAAGTGTGCATCAGCAGTCCATCCACGTGTGCTAGGATGGTGAGAGGGAGAGGCTTCAGACAGGCACTGGCATATATGCTGCACCCACATGGTGCCCCACGTCAGCTGAGGCCAGGAATGAGGCCACTTCCATGGGAAACCCATCGCAGACTGAATTGCTGTATGATAAGAATGTGCCTCTATCAAAGTCTTCGCGTGGCCATGTGCTTTCAGATCATTAGCTTATTTGTGAGCCAGTTCCCACTAGTCCAACGTTTTCACAGTGTTCCAAAGAAAGCAACCTGGAAAATTCATTTGCATTGTTAATGATCCAAGGGTCTTTTTTTTTTTTCCATGTAGAGCAGCAGCTTTTAGAAAATGTGGGGGACAACTTGGACATATACATTCCTGCCAAATGGCCCAGTGTCACCAGACCTTTCTGCTCCATGAACACCAATGCCTGGCCCGCACATGGGCACACACACACCCAACTCTCCCAGCAACTGAGGCATGGTTTCCCCATGTCTCCAGAAAAGCCTTAGTTCAGGGGCAAGGCCTCTGGAAGGGGGCATCCTACACTCCACTGCGCTTCATGACCATTCTACCCTTAAGACAAGAAAGTGACATTTCCACCACCACACTGAGTGAGTAGATTGCTGGGCTTTGAAAGCAGAGTGCATGTTACTCCTCTCATTTTTCCTTTCTCTCACATTCCCAGCTTACGCCACCATTCTTAAGAAGCAGACAGAAGGACCACAGGGCAGCAACACACAGCTCCAGAGCCACCATCTGAGCACAAAGCCATGAAATCCTATTTTCTGCAAGGCAGATGAAGAATGTTGGAGTTCCGTGGCAAGGACTCCCACTGACACCTCAATGAGGAGAGGCCAGGCCTGAGACTCAGGGCCACCACACCTAGTGGGATGCACGTGTCTACCACGAGGCGGTGCTCAGCATTGTGCAGAAGCTCAGCCAGAGGCCAAAGATTGGGTGAGAAGAGCCAGTACCTTGCCTGAGAGCCAAGGAAGAGCTAGGTGCAAATCCCAGCTCATGAACTCCTGCAAGGTAGCTGGCCCTGAGAAAGTTCAAACACCTTGGCCTTGTTTTGCTTATGTTCAAAACAGAGCTAACACCACTGCGTTGGATCACTGCCTGTTTCTCCACTCAAAATCGATATAAATGCTACAACATCAGTGAACCTTGAAAATATTACACTAAGTGAAAGAAGCCAGCCACAAAAAGCCATATGTGGTGTGACTCCACTTACACAAAGTGTCCAGAACAGGCAAAGTTATGGAGATAGGAAGGAGTTTCATGAGTGCCCGGGATGAGGAGAGACTGAGTGGAAGTGGGGAGTGGCTGCTGAGGGGAACAGTTTCTTTTGGGAGTCATGAATACTTTCTAAAATCAGATAATGGGGATGGCTGTTCAGCTCTGTGAATGTACCAAAAACCACTGAATTGTACATTTTTTAAAAGGCAAAATTTATCATATGTAAATGATGTCTCAAAGTAGCTGTTATTTATACAGAATAGCTATGTAGCCAGAAGCAGTGGCACAGGCCTATGTTACAAAGCACTCAGGAGGCTAAGGCAGGAAGATCAAGAGTTCAAGGCCAATCTGGGCTACAAAGTGAGTTGGAAGCTAGCCTGGATTACACAGCAGGACTCTGTCTTAAGAAAATAAAACAGCGATGGCAGCCTTCCTATCCACAGGTTCTTCAGAAGCCATGAGCAGCTAGGTCATGGCAGAACATGGGCCTGCTAACTGGGAAAACAAGTGAACTGGACTCAGCCGCTACAATGGGCACATCTCAGGGTTCTTTTTTTCAGGCAGCCAGGGAGACAGAGGTGGTAACATCCAGATGGAGCACAACAGGAAGTCAACTATGTTTCAAAGTTAAAAAAAGGATCTTCTGGGAGATGCTGACAAGGCAAAGCTCCTGGGATATTGCAAACACACTAGGCTCCAAGACACCCAAGGAGGCCACTGAGGACAATGGCATTGTCAAGAAATGCCCCTTCACTCCATCCAAGGGTGGATCCTGCCTCGTTTTATGACCAAAATAAGATGCTGTCACCCCTCGGACTATCTCCACTCTATCTACAAATAAAATCCTTTGGAGAAATGCCACAAGAACATCTTTCTGTGTCCCATTAATTTGGGGACATGAAGATTAGAGACACTGCCGCTCCTAGTATGAGAGTGCCGGCCCCACGCAGGAGAATGTGCTTCAACCTGCTCGGAGCTCCTCAGGCAGCTGCTCCTAAGAAGCAGGTACAGAAATCCTGCAGTTGGGTGCCTGCCCACATCCCAAAATAAAATAGTTATTTTCTCACTCACACACACACAAAAGTCACACCTTGGGTGCTAAACAATAATGATCATTTTGGCTGAAGCATATGGACTCTCAGGAAAGGGATCCTACCAGTGACGTCATTGTCATCGCTCATTGGGTGCTTCCTGCGTCCAGCCACTGGGCTCTGTTCTTTGTGCTAGTCTGTCAGCCTTAGGGATAAAGCTGTCATTTCTGGTGTCAAAATGAGCTGAAACGCCTACAAGCCCTGGCAGGATGAATCCTCCAGGCCTCCTCACTTGAGGTGTTGTCTGTACAACTATGACCTCACCTGGCCTGCCTCAAATTTTCATGAGCTCTGTCTGGTCTCTTGCTTGGCAGATATCACAGCCAGTCCAGCCTTCTGCTGCCCCTTAAGCCCTGGTGATCCAGGTCAGCATCCATGATTCTCCATGGGTCTTACTCTACCACAGCAGCCCAGGCACAGCCAAGAAACAAAATACTTGGCACATCCCACAGGAATGCCCTCAGGGCTCCCTCTTTGAAAAGTGCATAAATGTAGACACTTTGGAAATTGCATACAGTAAGGATTTCTCATTGCCTACAGTGGGCATACATGGGCACACATACCCATGTGTTTATCTCAGAGACTAATCGCAAGATCAGCACCATGGGGAAAACTGAAACTCTCCTCTCCTCACAGTACTATATATATGCACAACCCCCAGAGTCCTAAACAACAAGCGTTCTTAGCAAAATTTGAATACAAACTAGGTAGCTCTGAGGTCTTCTTCAAAATCACTAAATTTTCTGATAGAATGTCACTGCCTTTAGCAAGATCCAGGCTCATTCCCTATTAAGTTATCAAACTAAACTTTTTTTTTTTTTTTTTTTTTTTTTTTGCAGAGCAACATAATATTAGAACAGCTTTATCTTCATTCTTCTTGCAATGTTATTTTTTAGTCCTTTACATGTCAAATATGTCCCTGAAACAAATTTCTAACATGGAGAAGTTGACCTGAGTTTCTATAAGAGATGCTAAGCTCCATGGGAAATTCAAATAGATGAGACTTCACCCTGTTCATCATGCCATCTCCAGGGCCTAGAAAAGTGCCTGGCACAGGAAGGCCTTCAGTGAGTGTGCACGAGTGTCTTACTTTTCTCATGACAATGCACATGTGAATTATGTCTCTTCTCCAAGAAAATGCATATGCACTCCCACTGGTGTTTGCTACAGACTGACCAAGAATTTACTTTGAAATCTCAAAGCCAGTGTGTTCCAAGCTCCACCAAACTGTACACCTCCTTCCGGTTCTTTCTCCCAAGGGAACAGGGGAAAAAAAAAAAAAAAAAAAATCCCAGAATCTGTTGGCATTGCCCCAAGCAGCAGTGTTAGGCAAGAGAGGTTTTCGAGACACACTTTGTCCCCTCTGCTATCTGAGCAAGAGTAAGGTGCCCGACCAGTCTAGACCACCAAAAAGCCTCCTTGGCTTGCATGTCTCAAAAGTCCTTCCCAATGTCCAAAGTGACTTTAATATGACCAGGACACCCCAGACAAGTACCCTTCCCTGCTGTTCTCAGGATCTTCTGCCTCTTATACCCTTCAGTCTACTCCCAAAAGGCACTGCCCCAACCCCTGCCACAGGACACTGACTCCTCTGCTTCGCACCCGGTGCCAGCCCATCCCCAAATCTCCATCCTGCCTTTGGCTCCCTCTGGCCCCAGCTCTCTGATTCACAGGGGCTCTGGAGAGGCATTGCGTTCCTCCATTTGTACTTTAACAAGATATGCACTGGAGGGCTAGAGAGATAGCTCCCTTGCACAAATGCCTGCCTGGCAAACGCAAGGTCATGAGTTCAAACCCCAGTCCCAGAAAAAAAAAAAAAAAAAGATGTGCGCTGAAGACGATCTCTTAATCATCCTCTCTGTCAACACACTATCATGACATCCATCACAGTTGCTTGATTAGGTACCTGCATCCGTGGCTGGGCTGTGACTTCTCAGGGGGCACAGCCTCGGGCTTGTTTCACATTTAGGTGCCCAGTCCCTAAGCCATCTCTGTGGGACACTCAAGTGTTTACAGAACTAGCAAATGGATGAATGACTACAACTGGTAAAGTTCGGAGTGGGTCATGGGCCCCCTGATCACCATGAGAAGAAATAGTGTGGGTGGGGGCGGAGATAGGGAGCTCCTCAAGCCCTGCCGGCTGTAGTTGTCTGCTATGCCGGTCTTTCACACTGAAGCTGAATGCAGTGATTACTGGCTGACAAGCAGTCACTCACACGCCTATAGAAGCTGTGTTCTCACTCTGCCCAAGAAAAGGATCAGGGCTTCATAGCTCCTCATTAATTCAGCCTTTCAAGAGGCCTTCTGGGCTGGGCCCACAAGGACTGGCGGGGGGGGGGGGGGGGGGGGGGGGGGGGGGGGGGGGGGGGGGGGGGGGGGGGGGGGGCGTGTCCCATTATATTCCAAGAAAAAATACCTCACTATTACAATACCTCCAGGCACACCAGAAACAAAGTGACAGCAGAATAGAGGGGACACTGGCAATTTTTATTAAGTTCATGATGCTGGACGGATAGCCACATGCTTCCAAGAGGCCCTTAAAAATACACGAGAACATGGATGTGCCATAGCTTTTATTTTACTGACTCATTCCCTCCAGATATGTAAATTATCACAGAAGCAAAAGCTACTCAATAAAGCCAGGGACAAGACTGTTTTAGTTCACAGAAATTGAAAATGTAACAGCCATTGATTTATACCTCCCATTTGCAACTGGAAGTTTGGAATTGGCTATCAAAATCAAAGGCGTCAAGAAATGCTTTTGCTGCCTAAATGTTTTTTTATCAACTCTTACGATTGCTACATATAGGGTAGATATTCCTGGTAAATCCCATACCCGGAACCAAGCATGCCACACAACAGGCATTCTCCATAAGCATTACTGACTTGGTTGTTCCTGGGTAGTTAAATCATCTTTAAAATCAAAATGTCATTGTGTCATCCTCATACATCACGATATCCTAGGCCTTCCCAATATTCTCAGGGTAAGAAAATCAAAACCCTTAACGTGATTCACGTCATCTGACTGTCACCACATCCCCACCTTCATGCCTCACCTTGCAGCCAGTACCAAAATTCACCAAAGATGAGAGCTCTCCTTACTATACCTCACTGGCCTTCTTTGCTCTTTGAAAACACATCCAAGAACCTCCACGTCTAAACCAGAGAACAAGTACCACAGGGTCACTGGACACATTGAGTGTCATGAGTGTATTGCTCAACACAACTGAGTCATGCCTAGACTATGTAAGCTCCATGCTTTGTGACCAGCTTGTCACCGTTCAGATGGAGACGCTAGGGGAACCCATGCATGTGACTCAATCTGAGTCACAATGAAGCTACTGTGGATCAAGAACTTCATATAGAGCTCTCAGGAGATGCAGCAAGTTAGAAGTTAGAAGCACTGTGTACAAATCCACCCTCAAAGTGGGTCACCGTGGGAGCTGGAGTAGAAGAAACAGGATTCCAGGATACAGGAACAGAGAGAGAAAACATGGAACCAGAGGGTGAGCACGGTGGCCTTTTAGCATCCTAAGACTTTGCAGGGCCCCTTGTTACCATGGTTACAGACACCAAGAGAGCTGGCCCTGGAACATGACTGGAAAAGGGGCAGCCTCATCCAACCCTCTCTCTCACCCTACCCTAGACACTGTCTGTACTTTGTAGAGGAAGTGACATGTTCAACAATGTCCAGCCATGACCATTCTCAAGTCCGTAGTGACATGCAAAAGAAGTTGTGTTCAGCTACTTCTTCCCAGGACACCAAAGCTCCAAAACTTCCTTCCGACCCTAGAGGCTACCCAGGAACAAGCCAGGTGTGTCATGGTAGAAGCATGGGAACACGAAGGCATCAGATGCACCCAGACAACCATTCTCTCAAGAATACACAACCAAAGCGACCAGAACACCACACAAAATATTTACTTGAAGTACAACAGAGAGTGCTCACCATCCTCCTTACATCCGAGGCTCTGCACTGCATGTACCCATCACATTGTCCCTGCCACCTTGGCAGGATTCTACTGTGTTCCAGTCACACCATCCAGCCCTTGCAGCATGCTCATCACAAAACACAACAAGCACAAGACACCCAGACACCCCATCATGGGGCCTACCAGGCTGCCCAGAGCCTTCCAGCTGTTTATGCCTTTATCCAACAAGTTTGGGTTCTCAGTTATTAAATTTAGAAGAGAAGGGTGTTTGGAAAACATGGAAGGGTGGTCGTGGGTGTTTACACTCAGCCCCTGGTGTCACAGTGAGGAAAAGCGAATAGATCCAGAGACCATAGCAGGCCAATCCTTAATGCATGTGCCCAGCATGATGTCCATGTAAGACAGGCTCAATGCATATCTTTCATATTTAAGTAGCACAACAAGGTTGGACTGGTAGGTGCACTGGGATCTAGTATATGGACATATATATTCATATATTATCGGAGTCATCATTATGCTGGCGGTCTTCCTAGAACAATGTTTCAAGGAGTGGGGTGAAACAAAAGGGAAATAGAGATAAATGTGTCATGGCTCTGAGGTTAAGTGGAGAGTGTAGGGCGACACAAATTGGAACAGATTTTTGTCCTTGAAGTTTGTCAGTGAGACACACGAGGCAGAGGTGGGGTGAGGTGGTAAGCCAGGAAGACTTGTGTTACATCACAGCCCTACCAGGTAGCTATGGGTCACTTAGGTAACCTTGACAGGCTTCAGCCTTCTTGGCCAACTTGTTTAAACAGAATGATCATAATTTCAGGGATTCTTTTTAGTATAAAGAAGACCTATGAGATAATGACTCTCAAGCCCTTAACACTGGGCCTAGCACTTAGTACCTACTCCATAAACAGGTGGAAAAAAAATTCAGAATGTCCCCAAATTTTTTTCACATTTCTCCCTTCTAAAGTGGACTTAATCACCCTTTCTAAATGTGAGGCTCACATCTAATGAAAAGAATGTGGTGGATCTACAATATGGGATTCCTGACATTATACCACAAAAGGCCTTGCCAGTCCTGCCCTGTCCTCTCCTGAATCCCTTGCTCTGGGCCACACCAGCCACACTTGAACCCCACATTGACATCAAAGCCTCCTCCAGAAGTCTGCAAGGAACATGAGTGCGGCATCGTGGAAGAAGATCCTCCAGCCCTAGCAAAGTGATCAGAGGACAGCAGCCCCAACCCTAGAGAGGCTCCTAGCCTGATCAGCCAGTCAAGCTGTTTCTCAAGCGCAGAACCTGGAGACAATAAACGCTCACCGTCACTTGATGCCACTAGACACTGGGATTATTTGTTACATAGCAACACAATCACATATTACGTTACAGGAGGACGCGCCAAGAAATTCTGAACATGTGTCGTCCTGAAAACTGACTTGGCAATCACTTGCTTCTCACAGAACCCCACTGAGACTTGCTTATTACAGAGCACACTTTGGGAGGTGCTAGTCTAGAATATCACAGGTCGTAAATCTTATTTGCATTTATCTCAATTGATCATCTCAACAACTATAAAATGTCACCATATTTTACCCAGGAGAAAACAAAGACTGAGCAAGGTTAAGTGAGCTGCCCAAGTTCACACCATGGCATAATCTGAAAGCTTGTGTCCCTCAAAATCTATATACTGAAATTCCATCCCCAAAATGATGACAGTGGAAGACAGGGCCTTTACGGAAGTCCTGGGGAGAGCCCTCTTGATGGGACTGCTGCTGTTAAAAAGAAGCCAAACAGGCTGGATATGGTGGCCCGTGCCTCTAGTCCCAGCACTTGGCAAGTTCAAACCCAGTCTGGGCAACTTCACAAGATCTTGTCTCAAAACATAAAAATGAGAGGGCTTCGGGTATATCTCAGTATGAAGGCACAGGGTTCAATCCCCCAGGAGCATAATAGTTAAATAAGTAAATAAAATGTTTTAAATGAGGCCCATATAAGATAATTAAGGCAGTTATGCTAGTTTATCTTAGTTTTTTGAAAAGAAGGGTTTCTGCTAACACTATTTGAACAATTTAATGTCTACATCTTGCACCCTGAGTAACTAATTTAAAGATGACAGTATACAATGTATTAACCACTGATACTTTCCTATCATCTCATTTTGCAATTTTTTTCTCTCTTTAATGTTAAAGTTTAAAAAATAAAATATATATCTCCTGTTACCAGTTTCAGTGTTTCCACTTCAGAATGTCAAGGTTACATTTCTAGTAACACTGACGTTAATATTAGCAGTTGTGAAGCTCCCTGTGAGTAGCATTGGATCGGCCACATTGCAAGGTCCTTTCTGGTCATAGGAGCACATGAAGCATGAAATGTGTGCCCCACAAAAGCAGAAGTACTTTTTGAACTCTGCTTCACACTTGATCTGTACCCTATCTTAAGAATAGTCCAGCCAGCCGGGTGTGGTGGTGCACGCCTATAATCCCAACACTTGGGAGGCTGAGGCAGGAGGATCAGTGTGAGTTCGAGACCAGCCTGGGCTGCAAAAGTGAGCTCAAGGCCAGCCTGAACTGCATAATGAGACCCTGTCTCAAAGAGACACACACACAAAAAAGAATAGTCCAGCCAGATAGCTCAGCAGACTAAAGTTCCTGCTTAGGCAGACACAGGGACCTGGGTTCAATCCCCAGCTTGCAGCGCCAGCCCCTACCCCCATGGTGGCACGTGCCTATAATCCCAGCCCTAGAGAGACTGAAAACAGGAGGATCATTATGAGTCTAATCCGTGCAGTGAGATCCTGTAGGCCCTGTACTAAATACAAAAAAAAAAAAAAAAAAAAAAAAAAAAAAAAAAAAAAAAAAAAAAAAAAAAAAAAAAAAAAAAAAAAAAAAAAAAAAAAAAAAAAAAAAAAAGGCGGAAAATAAAAATTGATAGAATCATCAAACAAATAAAATACAGTTAAGTCTAAGATATACCCCTTACTCTGTCCATTACGTGAAGATAAGGTAAAAAGACACCAACTAAAAAATGGACCATCAGCAGATGCTAAAATGCAAACCCAATCTGAGCAACTTAGCAAGACCATGTCTTAAAAAGTTACACCCTGATCCTGAACTTCCCAGTCTCTACAACAGTGAGAAATACATTTCTGTTATTAATAAGCCACCCAATTTATAACCATTTAATATAGCAGCCCCAAGGGTCAGTGAGATAACTCAGCACAATAAGTGCCTGCTTAGGCACTTGCACGGACCGGGGTTCAACCCCCAGGACCACATGCCATACTGGCCCCACCCCCACAGTCACAGTGGATGGAGACACACAGCCAGTAAAATTAGGAGAACAATAACTTACATTCAAGTATTCTGATAACTTACGTTCAGGTATTCTCATTCTAAATCATGTTCCTCACTCCAGTTTAATCAGCATAGCTTCGGCTTTTAAAACCTGCTCTAAGAATACTGGAAGCTTCTGAGAGTCCCAGGAAGGCAGGCTCTGCTGTGGGCTATGCTCTCTGAGGATCTGGATGATGAACCCAAGGATTTGTAAGATTTGAGCCTGGGCCTGCTTCCACCTCATAGAAAATGTTCCTGCAGCTCCCATAAGAGCAAGAATTGCTCATGAGGCCCTTACCATGCCAGGACACTCTTCTAAGGACTCTGAATACATTATGCAATGCAATCTACATAACAAAGCAAGGACATTCCAGCTATAATCTCATCCATCATACAGAAGAGGAGACCAAGTCACAGAGACATAAAGCAACTTGCTCAAATCAACATAAACTATGCAGATTAAATTAGGACCTACATGATCTAAGACTATCAGAGAAGGATGAGAATTTGGTGAGCAACACTGTGACTATCCTTTTCTATAAGAATAGAAGAGCCATCCCTAGAACACAGATCTTCCTAATATAAACCTCTATACTTTACAGAGCATAACATCATGCCCAGAGTGTGGGTTAAATAACCGACCAAGGAATTGAAAGAATATATGTGCAGAGAATATATATATTCTATCTTAACTATTTTTCATTTCACCTCATATTCCATCAGAAATAAACACCTTTGGAGTTGGGAAGGGTGGTACACACCTAGAATTCCAGCACTTCAGAGACCGAGGCAGGAGAATCCCTGCAAGTTCAAGCCCAACCTGGGCTGCATACTGAACTCAAGGTCAGCCTAAAATACATAGGGGACCTTGTTCAAAAGAACAACAACAACAGGAAAGGAATAGCTTTGATCTAAAGTACTGTTTTCGACCAGTAGAATCCAGGAGCTGACCCATAATCCAGGAGCTGATGTATAATTAAAATGAGGAAAAACAGACTGTCCTCAATTTGCACAGAAAAAAAAAAAAGCTGGTAAATAAAATCCTCCCATCTCCGAGCCTTTTCTCACATTCATTTTCCATAAACATCTGGTGCCTGACTTCTTGTCTTGCGTGACAAAGTGGGTGAATGCTCTGTTGTCAAATATCACGCAGGAAACCAAACAGCTCTATTCAGCCTGTCAGGTCTGTATCACATCAGAGCAGGTAAGTTATACTATTTACCTTTATCCTGCTAAAATATTTGATGTGTTGTAATTCCAGGCACCTCCAGGCCTGCTTGCACATAGCTCATTTTCCTGGTAGTAAAACTATTGCTAGCTTGTGTGCACTGTAGGCTTGTCTGAAACGGTCATAGCCACTTCAAAATCCTCTGTCACCCAAGCTAATCTCATTGTCTCTTCAAGTATCTTTTTAAAACCAAAAATACTTCTACCCCTGGGTAGCTGAATGGTTAAAAAATAAATAAATAAAAATGGGGATGCTTTGCAGGAGCAATAGTAACTGAGATCAGAACTCTGTAGAAATGGAGTGGAGAAGGAAGAACAAAGGAGAAGATGCCTGTGATCCTCTAGCTATGTTTGTTTGTTTATTTATTTTTATGGCTGGCTCAGCCTGCCCTGAGGGCAGGGCTGGCACAGCATGTGGTGCTGGGGATTGAACGGCAGTCCCTGCAGCCACCTTCAGGCACTTTAGACCACTGAGCCATCCTGCCGGGCCCCAGATCCTCTAGCTATGTGTTGTAGCAAATCCTACATTTTCCTCTCCAATCTTGTCTCCTGCTATTCCATTCTGCTTTCAAGTTTCCTCCATGGAAACAAGGTGAGATGAGACAAAAATTTCTAGGTATTAGAAACTAAAATCCCCTCAAACCCTACCCAGCCCCACAACCTCCAATGCCCAGCCCTCTCCCTCCCTGAGCCTAGGAATGTCAAAGTCAGAGAAGGCAGTGCCCCACGATCAGTCCCCCTTTGACCAATGCTTCTGCCCTTGGCCCTTTCTCCTACCTTTAGTGAAGGATTAGAAAAGGAAAAAAAAAAAAAAAAAAAAAACTGTAAGCCTTGTCTAGAAAGTAAATACAAGGTCTTTATATCCCCACTGTGGGTTATAGTGAGAAGCCTGACACAGACAAACCACGAAGTTTCCACTGCAAGTAGTCATAGGACCAGACAGAGCCTGGGGTCTTTACCAAGAGAAACTAACCAAATGGATATAACAGACATGGTGACCTCACATCTAAGGCCACTCTAGGTAGATTCCATAAGCAAAGCATGCAAAGCTGAGGCCCTAACCAACACTAACCCTGCCTAGGCCTTGCCCAGTAAATGCCCTATCCAGTAGCAGCAGAGTACAGAAAAAGATGGCCCCTTTCATTCTGTGGCCTTCCTGCTCCCACCAAGGGAGCTGTCCACATCCAAATCTAACAGGCTATGAGTAATTAAACTCTGTCTCTTTGCAATTCCCTACAGACTAAGAGGAAAAAGGACTTTAGTTGCTCAGTGGGCCTGTGTTAGACATATTCTGCACCACATTTCAGTTGAAGTGGTAGTCTCCCAATCTGAAGCAAGGCTGCATTATATTTTTTAAATACACCTGATTTAAAATGAAGCCAAACACAGATGTTTTGAAAACAAGATGGAAAAACAAACAAAGCCTACCTGCTGAATCTTAATTGTACCTGCAGATTACAGGGTTGGCAAAGGATAAAGTCCCCTTAGATATGGCTGGAAAAGAACTCCAAGCCAAATTTTGGCCCAGAAAATTTTTGGAACATCATTCCTCTGTACTTTCTAAGATAATTGTGATGATTTGGACACATGATTAATCTCATTTGGAATGCTGATCTTCTGAAAGCTGGATATTAAGTCAAAAATAGATTCTTTTCTTTCCAGAAAATCTAAACGACACAAATGTGTGTTTGGAAACACATTAATAAAAACAGCACTTATGAAACCTAGCTAGCTGAATATGGCTTCCACTGACAAGAGATGGTACCCTGCATTTGCCAAGACAGCAGCGGTGGGGTCCAAGGGCCTGCACCCTGACTCACGGGAGTAAGCCTGTGCAGGTGCGACCTTCTGTGAAGGTTCCTCAGGTAAGGAACCGCCGATCAAAAGAGGGATCGTTTTTTCTAAATATCTCAATAAACCTTCCAGGGGCCGGCAAGATAGATCAGTAGAATAAAATGCCTGCTTAGACAAGCTTAGGCAAGCACAAGGACCTCCCCTGCACCACACGCCAAACCAGCCCTGCCCCCAGGGCAGGCTGATCTGGTCAGAGTCTGGGCATGGTGACACATG
>PVJA010021495.1:0-35510 GCA_004027025.1 Myocastor coypus | reverse complement strand
CTTATTTTCAAGTACTACTCTTGAGAGAATGACAGTAACTGAGTTTACACCAGGAGCAGTACATATCAAAAAGACAAGAGTGACATGTATTCCAAACATAATTTTAGCGTTACATTGTGCTATAATCAATATTCTGAACCTTTTGAAGGTTCTTGAGACCAATATCTGATTCATCCTGTGTACATAAGTGTATGGTTTTACTATTGATATGTTTTCTACTTTGTCTGCTTCCAGTCACTTCGTTGTTTAGTCCATAACACATTCAGCTGTGTTATGCCCTTAAGTTCTTGTTTTCTTCTTTAAAGTTCTTATATTAGGGAGACTATACGATATTTACACATATACGTCTGGTTTATTTCACTAATGAGTATAAATGATAAAATAAAATAAAATACAAAATAAAAACATATGACTTTCTGAATAATAAAAAATAAATAAATAAAAATTATTAGGCACTAACTGAGTATCAACCAATAGCTATGCTTGAGGACATTGGGCTAATACTTTATTTTTTTATAATTTTATTACCTTTAATGAGAAATAACAATGAGACAGTTTCAAAACATGTTAGTAGGACAGCCACAATAAGTAATACAATGCTTATTATTGTCTTCATAGTACTTGATCAGAGTATGAAATGTAAACATGATAACTTCTAAACACTATTGGTACAAATATTTCTTCTCTTCCCTACTAGTAGTGGGTTATCAAGAGAACTGGCATTGTCAGAAGCTGTTGACTTGAGCCTTTTATGCTTGAGCTCATCATACTAATCTGACTTTACTCTTTATGCCTTATAATTAAAATTTTCTGCTGGATGGTTAAGGCCATGTTGAAGCAAGACCTATATAACAGAACATGTAACTTTTGTATCTTATAGCAAGTTAAATCCCCTCAGGATTTACCTTGAAATCATGCACACCATTTTGTAGAATTTTTGTCAGTGTCAGCCATCTCGATGAAGCATAGCTATTGGTTGACCAGTTTGTTCTCTGTGAAAGCCTGAGTGTTTTCTCTCTAGGTGACTCTCCTTAGGCATGCTATACCTCATCAATCTCTTTCCTGTGTGGCTCCATAATCTCCTTGAACAGAAAATTGGGGACAAAAGAGCTAACACTTTGTAAAACCAAAATAGCATGTAATCTACAATGATAACAATGCAAACACACATCACATAGTGTTAAAGTTAGTGCCTTCACATTTAAAATTTTAACTTTTGTTACTGAATATGAATTCTAATAATGCTACTCTGTTCATATTATTAATTTCAATTACTATATATTTGAAATATTAGCATGTTTAATATCATTAGTTGTTATTTTTTATTAACAGACATCTGCTTGTGCTGTTCTCAAATTCTCTGTCACATTATTTGTTTGCTGAAAGTTCTGTGTAATGTTTTTCACAGTACATTCAATATTATTCTAAACATTCTGTAGAAAAAAAGTAAAACTGTACAGGATTGTGACTTTTTTGGTAGGAAATGATTACACATAAAATGTATGGGTCAAACATATACATATTTATGTGGTATGATAGAATTTCTCTATCCAAATGATTTATGATGTGCTTTCTGGCCAATAATATAAAAGAAGTCCACTTTCCACAACACTTATAAAAGCAGCAAGAAATGAAATTATTTTTATTTCCTCCCCTCAGTTTGTTTCTTTGACAAAAACAGTGGCTAAGTGTCTCTCTGAGTTACATCACAGCATCAAAGGACTGAAAACATTTACAAAGGACATCTCAATATGATCAGATCCTAAAGATTTATATGTACATAGTAGTTTTAAGATGTTATAATATTAAATTATCAGAACACAAGAGTAGTACAGATATGCACCTCCTGATGACTGCCATACTGCTGAAGACTGAGCTTGTTCACTTCCTGGCTATTCACAGTGATGAGAGGTGCTCAGGTCTCTGGGCTCCTGACAGGTTACTGTTTACTGCACACCTTGGTTATTACAAGGGACCCTCAAGGAGGAGAATATTCAATTTCTGAAAACCTCACATATAATGCTTTCAAAAACTGAATGCAAAGTATATTTACATACATATTACTGTGTGGATTCAACTGAGGCAATCTAGTTGAGTTTCATTAAGTCATTTGGAATGATTAAATTTAAAAGGCACAGGAAGTCTCAGTACTCTATTTTTAAGTCTCAGCTCTCTATTTCATTAACGCATATTTATATGTGCATAGAATATGCACATATAGAACTATATCTATATTTCTAGAACTCAAAGCAACTCTATATCGTAAGAAAAAAAACCTTGTGAAAAAGTAATGATTGGTAAAGTTAGTATTTTTTAAAATAAAATCTTGTTCTGAGATGGAATGTTAAAATTGATAAATAATTAGGGAATTATATTTTATTGATTCACTCTATTGGTAGCTTCTGTGTTTATTTTGTCCTTTTTTTCTTTGTTTTTCTAATATATGATATTTGCTCAAGGATAACAATTTAATTGAATATATTAATGATAAAGAATATTTTCACAAAATGAGATCTTTATAAATATGAATATTCTCAAAGTATTCAGAGTCATAACTGAACCAATCAATGAGTGATACTTGTTTTCTTTATTTTGCTTCATTTCATGATGTGCATGACCCTTGGTTTATACACAAATTTAAAATAGACCAGAAAAAATAAAAGATTAAATTAATGTAAAATAGAACCACACAAATGTAGCCTCCAATTCTATGGAAATTTACTTCAAATTTTTATAATTTAAAGCATTATTTTAGTTCATGAAGTCTTTGGGGAATTTGTACTCAGAAACCCAACAGTTTTCTGTAGAACTGATCAAAAGAAAGTGCCAAGGAAGAAACTACTAAAAGTTGAAAGAAAGAACTAAAACTGACTAGCAATTTTTAGGACGCAGAAAGCTTTTTTCACTGCGCAATAAATAAAATAATCTAAGAAAATAAGGGGCTTGTTAGATCGCTCAAGTGATTAAAGCACCTGCTTAGGCAGATGCAGGGGGCTGTGGTTTGATCCTTCACCTGCTATGCTATCCCCTCTTGCAGGGCACACTGAGACAGTGATTAAGACTGGGCATGGTGGCATGCCCCTGTAATCTCAGCACTTGGGAGGCTGAAAAACAGTGGGATTACAGACTGCAAGAACAGTCTGCTTAGTGAGATCCTATAAACCCTGTAGACACTGTAATAAATATAAAGCAAAAGAAATGGAAAAAAAAGGAAAAGAAAAACATGCTTTTCCATATTTAGATAAAATGCACTGATTCACTGAAGTGTCATTGTTCAAATTTCTAAAACATTTCAAAGTGAAACATCTATCCTTTCTAAAAGATCATTACTAACAGGAGAAAGTACCTTTTTAAACATGTTTCTTTGAGTCATCATATAGGGTGATTACTTATTTTAAAATACACCAAAACATTCTTAGTTGGAAATGCAAATATTCCTGTGTGGAATTTAAATATTTTTTGTTGCATCAACACCTTATCTTTATTCTATAATTAGAATTTTCAGAAACTATATATAAAGGCCATCGATAGCTCAGCAGACTAAGCACCTGCCTAGGGGAGCTGAGGTACCAGGGCTCAATTCCCAGCACACATGTGCTGGCCTCACCCCAGGTATGTTAAGCTGGCCAATGAGATTGAGCGTAGTGGTCCATACCTGTAATCTCAGTGCTGGGGAGGGTGAGAACAGGAGTATCACTATGAGTCTGAGCTGCACAATGAAACTCTGGGCAAAATACACTTTTTTAAAAAGCTTCATGTAGATGACAAAATCATGAGTATAAAATCTTACTAGTGCATGCTTCATTTTTCTACTAGTCAAATCCAATTCAAACAAGATAAAGACATCATAGGAACCTACATAGTGGTACCTTGGTTCAGACACTTTTTCACAAACTGAGTTGGACAAGAATCAAATCAAACTGGATGTTAGGCTCAATGTTGTTTTTGTGGGGAAATTTGATTCTGTTCTAATCCAGTTTACACAAGTGGCTTTATGAACTTATGATTGTGCTCAAAATTCTCCAGGCTGATTCCATGTTCTCTTTCAGCACCAGTGAAATCCTTAACTACTTCAGAGCTTATTCTCATGAGAAGTCTGACGGGACCGTTGGGCTTGTACTGAGACCTCAGAGGAGATACGCACAGGATCTGGGTAAAAGGCAGACGTACAGTTGCTCACCATCCTTCTCAGGGTTTCAGGATTCAATAGGCACAATATTTTTTCACAGACTTCACTTTTCAAGTTGCTATGAACTGTGAAAAATATTTTGTTTTACATGGAACTAGTTTTTAGTTATGCATATTCTATTTTTGATTTTTACCCTCTAGTTCATTATATTTCTCCTTCTCTACTCTTGTTATTACCTTTTAAAGTCTAATGAAGTTTCATTTTTTTAAGAATTTTTTATTTTATTTATTTTTTTTCTTGTTTCACAACTGTTTATTCACTCATTATTATGGCTGGCTCAGCCCGCCCCGAGGGCAGGGCTGGCGCAGCATGTGGTGCCGGGGATCGAACCGCGGTCCCTGAAGCCACCCAAGCTTTCCCAAGCAGGCGCTTTAGACCACTGAGCCATCACGATCTGAATGATAAGATCTCTACAATATCACCGTACTTCTTTACTAATATGTCTTTTAAGTAACTATGTCATCTAACTGATTTGGGGGGCTTATCACTCAAGTCTTAAATTTTTATTATATAATTCTCCTATTATGAAGACTTCTCAGCCTTTTGGCTAAGTGTAGAATTCTAAATATATTTCATGTAATATTATTGTCATTTTATTTATTATTATTATTTTTTGCAATACTTCATACATTGCATAATGTTGTCTTCACCATAGCTGCTGAGAGTAAAAGATGCAGACATGATTTCTTGTTTAAACATCATTAGTACAGATTGCTTTTCATTGCACAAAGAGAAAGTGGCTCTCTATATAGTCCAGTAGTCCATAACAGTAGTGGATTATCAGCTCATCTGGCATTATCAGAGACTGTTGACTTGAGCCTTTTACAACTCAGCATATTGGCATAGAAGTTTTTCAGTCCTCTTTCCCATCTTGCAAGATTTCCACTGAAAAAGATGAGACACCAGATACTAAAGAGAAGCTTGAGGCCAAGAAGGCTGCTGCCAGTAGCACTGGGAAAAAGGGTAAGAGAAAGGCAAAAATGTCCAACAAGAGGCAGCCCCACTGCAACTGAAATCCTGTCTTAGAGGAATTGATAGACAATCTTGATCTGCTATGTATTCCAGAAAGGCTTTGTACAAGAAAGTGCACAGCTGCTAAATCAAAGGTGGAGAAGAAAAAGAAGGAGAAGCTTCTTGCTACAATCACAAAACCAACCAGTAATAACAAGAATGGAGGTACCCAGGTAATTAAGCTTTGAAAAATGCCTGGATGCTACCCTACTAAAGATGTGTCCAAAAGCTGTCAAGCCATGGCAAGAAACCCTTCAGTCAGCATGTGAGGAAACTTGGAGCGAGCATCACTCCTGGCACTCTTTTTTTTTTTTTTTTTTTTTCAGAACTGGGGTTTGAACTCATGACCTTGCACTTGCCAGGCACGCACTTGTGCCACAGAGCTATCTCCCCGGCCGCTTCTCCTGGCACTGTCTTGATCATCCTCACTGGGCATCACAGAGACAAGGGTTCTTCTGGAGGCAGTTGGCCAATAGCTTGCTACTTGTCACTGGGCCTCTTAGCCTTAATCATGTTCCTCTATGAAGAACACACCAGAAATTTGTCATTGCCACCTCCACAAAGATAGATGTCAGCAAAGTGAAAATCCCCAAACACCTCATTGATGCTTACTTCAAGAAGAAGGTGTGGAAGCCAGATACCAGGAGGGCCAGATCTTTGACCCTGAGAAAGAGAAACACCAGATTTCAGAGCAGCACAAGGTGGATTAGAAAGCAATGCACTAAGAGCTTTTTACCCAAATTCAAAACTGTTCCTCTGCTCTGCGGCTACCTGTGATCCATTTTTGCTCTGACAAAAGAATCTGTCCTTATAAATTAGTGTTCTAAATTTCTAACTAAAAACCTAATTAAACACTTGATACATTTTTAAAAACATGGCTTCTTAATAATATTTTATCTGTGCAATTTTGCTAAACCTGTAAGTTACACTGAAGGATGTTTTCCTGTATTTCTTTACCCCACAAAATATAAGCTCATTATGACTAACACATTGTGTCCCTTGTTTAAAGATCTGTCTTAGCCAATACATACTAATTTACATATATTATAAGTACTGTATATAATTATTAATGAAATATATACTGAATAAGTAAAATAAATATTATATAACTAACCTAATTATTCCCAAATTCTGAAATTGTTATTAAATGATAACTATTGTATGGTCCCAACTCTTACACATAGAAATTAATTACAAGCTCCAAAATATAAACTACATTTCATTTTATCCTGATTATTACTTTTACAAGAATCTTTGCATAGAGAAATAGATGTGTACTTTTGTTTTTAAATAATTCTTACTTTGACATTAATGTCTCTGAGGGGCAGAATTCATGAATTTTAAAAAATATTAAATTATTTTACTCGGAAAAACTTATTGTACATACCTCAGCAAATTTTTATTGCAATAATTTGTGACATGATAAAGAAATGATGGAAAAGACAAATCATTTCACTGATGTAGTTACTCAATGCCCTGTGACAGAGTTACAGCCTACAGGACTGTTCTCTCAATACTGGGTCACTTACGTCTTAATTATTAATTATTTACATCTGCCACTGTGCATCTTATTCACGATAATGCTTCCATGCTAGCATAATTTTGTAGTCTCCTGCCAAAAAAATATGAATCTTATTCTGTGAGCCAAGTTTACAAATAGGAAATGAGGAGTTCTGGTCAAGAATAATTTTCAATTTTGAACAAGATTTTAAGCCAGATGAAATAGGGAACACTGAATGAAAGAAATCAGAGCTTTCTTAATAAAAATAAAACAAGAAATATATATATATATATATATATATATATATATATATATTATCTAAAGACATATTCTGTATTTCTAGTGTCTTTATATTTTTATTAGTGCATGTTTGCTTTAGTACAATAATGATTACATCTAGCAAGGCAAGTTTGAACTTGCACATAATACATTTCAATTGTTTGTCCCTTTTCCCTGCCATTCTGTCCTGCACCGTCTAATTCTGCTATCATTTCTTCTCCAGAGCCAAAACTCATAAGATCACATATGGTTTTGTCTGAATAAGGTCAAAAATTATTTAATTCAATCCCAACAGTAGTTTTTCCTTTTTTAAAAATACGTATGTACAAAGGCATCTAAACAGCATTAACGTTGATACATTTTTAAATGTTCAAAGTAAGATGGTTAAATGCCCACAAGGCATCAAAGTGCCACCTCTATGTCTGCTGACTGACTACCGTACTCTCTATGAACTTCGCTACTGACATGCTCAATAGGCTATTAACATCTTCAGTGGATTCACGCTTCATTTTCTCCTGTTCCTACTATGTAAAAGGATTTCAATTTCCTCTTGTGTTCTCCCTCTCAATTTCTTTTCTTTCCACGGCATTTTACGTGCTTCTGACTGCCTGTTTTTATTCTCCGCATTCTATCACCCTTAGATTTTCAAATTATCACCACCTCTCGTGTCAATACTTAGTCCCCACCCCTATTTGCTCCTCCTGGATTAGCGGGGTACCTGCCTCTAGATTGTTTTCACTCAGATCTGGGGTCGAATGACCCTCTTAGAGGTAGAAGAGCTCTACATTTCCCCACTTACAGGTATTCTGCTGTTAGGTCCTGCAGTCCATTCTCCAGGCATCATTTAGCCATTTATAACTTGAGTGAAGATTAACAGTGCCGAATCATATGAAGATCATCAGAATCCGTACTTTAGATTCCCATACTGATGCCTTTATCTGAGCCTTTTTTTCCAGAAAGCCAGGCTGAAGAGACACTCATGACTGCCTCGCACTAAGACTGAGCTGTATAGTCTACACACTTTCATAGATTTTGTAGGTAAACCCACTGTAGCCATTTTCACAGTAGGAGGAATAGCTATTTTCTTTCTGCCATTCATTTTGTACAGTAATCAATCAAAGAAATAAAGTAAACGTTATCAACAATATAAAGTAAATATATAGTAACAGGAATCTATCAGTAATACGAAAAAAGTATTACATGAAATTTGTCTGGAAGCATTTTAATCTGGAACTTATAATCATTTCAAATGTAAGTGAAATTACATATATGCATATATGTGCATAAACGCATTTACACAAATTTCATATATGTTGCATATATGTATGTATATGTGATATGGATATATATATGAATTGAAAAGAAATATTTCGTAATTGTGGCACATGTGGAAGAGGGTTGGTACTATAAATAAAAATATTCATTGAAACAATATTTGGTATATCACTCTTACCAACTATAACTATGTTAAACTTTCAGCTAGGAAAATTCTTTTACAATAAAAGGCTGACTTCATTCCAAGATATTTAGAATTCATAGCAACTAAACCTAACAATACACAGATAACACTGCCAGTGATTATGACAACCAATTATACACGTTTCCAAATGCTGCCTGGAGGGAAAGGGCTCAGTAGCCTCTGGTGAAGAATGACTATTCTCTAAAAATTTGGTATTCCTTTGCTAAGTAGCTTTAGGCTAGATTTTCCCTTGGGTCAACTTCGTATCTACAAATTAAATAGAAATGCAACACAAATTCCATAAAGCAACTTTCAACATCAAGATCAAATTTTGCTGGTATTTTATTGGTGAGATACTATTTCAATTCTTTTTGAAAAGCACTATATTAATATTTCTCCAAACACTTTTCTATCATTATTTTGTTTTTTTTCTAAGGCAAACTGTAGCATGCACAGTGATGAAGGCATACAGCTTTGGTTGCCCAGGGCTGTGACAGAATGTTATATTGGGAAGTTGGCCACTGTATTGGATGCCAAGATTAAAACCCCAAATACTTCCTCCAAACTAATAGTACAACACTTCATATTCATTCAGCCTTTTAGAATGTAGTTTAAAGAAAGCATTTATGCCTGTTGCTAAGAACTAACTTCTAAATCTGTTAGCTCTGTGGTAATTTTAACATAGTCACAAATTGAAATCTCTCCTTTTGAGAAAGAAACTCTTTATTTGCTTCAAGATGAATGTTGCAGCTATTTTGATATTGTGTGGCTCAGTCAATATCTGTGACTTCCAGACCAAGGCAGTGAAAGACCTCATACACTGACAAATTCACTGGGATCCTGGGTCTGTGTATGAAGTGTACTATCACAAAGATTATTTGAGACATGCTTTCCCTAAATTATTAATTTACCGAGGTTGAGTTTACACTTGGAATGTTCCAGCTTCAGAAAACCAGAATCCTTGCATCCCTAATTCAAGCCCCTGCTTGTGTCATCACTTTCAACTTTGAATAGCTTTTAATGCCCTAGTAGACAAGTGAAATATGTATGCAAGTATGTGTGCTATATGCATATATGCATCTCTATATCCATATCTATACATGTACTTGTAAACATGCATATACTACATATATATATGTGAAATGCATATATATATTATACTATATCTGTATATCTTCCCATAAATATGTATACTGCCAAACAAGGAGTAATATTAGCTAAATAATCTGATTATAGTCTTAATTGAGTGCAGGCTAGTTCTGTGAAGAAAACCACCTCTCCACTTCAAGTGTCACAAGTTTTAAGCATGGGGAACATTTTTACAAAGCATTTTTATGTAGTTAGCAGCAAAAATAGTATATGTGGAAGAACCTTATAAAAGGAAATATTGACTGAAAGATGATTTCCATGAAAGTAATACTATATTCTTAAACATCAATTATCCAAACTTATTCAAGCATCTTCATAATTAGAGTTTGCATAATCATCGTTGCCATGGATCACGTGTAGCTATGCACTGCACAGCTTTGGGACAACAGCAGCATGTAGTGCTGTGGACTAGAGGCCTGATCTTCCAGCAAAGCAAAGTACTCACCATATTTTGAAGTATCTTGTCCATAAGGAAAAATATCTGAGAGTCACTGAAATACTTGTTTCCTAATAGACTTTTTTTTTACATAAAATTTTTTTTCAAGATCTTATGTACCTCAGGAAAAAAATGCCTATCATTCTCCCAGCTCCAGTTTTCCTCTTCAGAAGTTCACTGGCTCTGAGGGAAATGTATATTTGCACACTCCTCACAAAGGGGTTGGATCACATAATACACACTTCTGAACATACTCATAAGGTGAGCTTTAAGTGCTGTAACAGCATTCAGTTTATATTTCTGCAAAAGCAACAGTCGATCACTGACTCCATCTAATAGGACTCATTTGCACATGCCACCCAACAAAATGCGCTCCCTCAGCCTGTACAGGAACATACACATGTGGAAACAACCTGTGAGTTCACAACATTAGAAAAACAGAGGGTATTATTGCACAGATGCGCCCATAAGTACAAGTACTGAATGCTAACAACGTACCAGCACCCTGAAGTGAGCAAGTATATGCCAAAGGATGCTTGCTGTTTCAATCACGTGAAATATTTTCAGCAAATACAAGTGCTTCATAATTCATTTTTCATACAGAGAAAAATTCTGCAATCTCTTCAGGGACTCATTTAAGGCTCAATCATCTCCATTATACTTTGTGCATTGCCTTGGGCATATTGTAAAATTTCATGGTTTATTTTATATTATCTGAATGCCAAGATCATATACTTTCATCTCAATTCGTTATTTTTGGACTTCATATGACCTTTTAGTTTTACTTTTATTGCCCTTTTCTCAACTATCAACAATTCTGATTTTATTCCAATAAAGCAATATTGTTAGTGACTTTGGAAAATGCAGTAATTGAGCCTTGGTGTCGTTTCAGCACAAGTACTTTGAACCACAAAGTTTCCACACTCTTCAGAACCGAATGCCTAATGGGCACATTTGAAAACAAACTTGTGAAATGAAATGGGGCTGTAAGATAAAGGTAGGGACACCTTTGACCCTGGCCTCTGTTTCTGTCTGAAACAAAGGAAATCTTGGACTCTTCAGCAATGCAGTGATTGACAGCATTTTCAAGTATCTGGACCCAATTCTTCAACACAAAGATGACAATCTAACCTCTGTGAAATTTCTGTACAAGTACTTAAATATATGGGAGCTGAACTACACTCAGATCCTGGCCACAGACATCATGCTCTGGAAAATAACTTCCTTAATGGTGCTGACATCTTTTTGTTTTCTGCTGCAAGAAATGAAGAAAGACAAGGGATAGAGACTTTAGTAATCTAAAAGAGTACTTCAGTAAGAATTCAAGTACAAATGGATAAAATTAAAATATATATTTTGCTTATAACTTAAAGTTTCATTGTGATGAAATAAATTAGATTATTTCAATCATCCAGAAGACTGAATAAAGTCAGTTTTGGGTATTTGTGTAGACATTGGGTAAAATTGTAAATGATGAAGGCAAAAAGTTATCAAATGGATAAAATTAATATTCCATAATGTAATATATCTATAAAATCATGTGAATTATCCAGGAAAGCTGCATTTCAAGTATTTAATGTTCTATTACTGAAGTAACGGGTTTTAGTTTACTATAAGTCCTTTAAATAAATTAAACTCATGGAAAAAATAGAAACTTAGGAACCATGACTGACTACACAGGTAAAAATAGAATCGATCCATATCACTAATGCAACATTTAAATTAAAACATTTTCTAAAGGGTACTCAATTAAACCACTTTTTATGTTTTATTAAAAAGTATCTATTAAGCATCTAAAAATAAACCACACATTTTCATAAGTAGTTGAAATCTGGCAAATGAGCAAAGCACCTAAATTTGTAAGAGAAATATAACTCCAAATTACTAAATACAAAACTTCTGTGACTTATTGTACATAGTAAGTCAATTATCCTGTCTAAATCTCTCTTCTCTAGGCCATCTAGCTTCCCTACTTTCTCTCTGATTCAAAAATTCAATCAGTGTATTTCCTAGATAACGGATTCGTGGCTACAATAAATGATTCCTTTTACTTAGGTGGCAAGGAGAATAATTCCTTGGGCTGCAAAAGCTATTCTTTTCATTCTCATTAAGATTCCTCAAGGAAGGCAGAAGGAATGGGGAAAAAGAATACATTTTTATGAGTTTTGAAAGAGATAGAATCAGACAAGGATTGTGAGTGGTGGAAAAATAAACTTAGCTATGAAAACCTTACATCTAAACCAAACATTTTAATACTAGAAATACCAAAACATAATAATATGTTCTCAACTCTTGAAGAATATCTCAAGCTTTTGTAAGGGAAGGTGAGTGAGGTTACAAGACCAATTCTGGAATCTCCATAAAGATGGGCAGTGTTCCCATGCAATTGTCCCTCAATTCTGGGATCCACGCTTGTTTCTAACTTCTTAATCTATAAATGTCAAGATCTCTTTGCAGTGTTTGTATAATTATGCCATCAAGACCTTCATGCAAAAAAAAAAAAAAATAGAGCATGTATTTTCCTACTAATAAGCTTTCTGGAGAAGAATAAGAAATGTAATATCATCATGTCATTTGTACTTCTCTAACTTCATAGTGATTCCTAATTGAATACCACTTGAGTGGTATTGCAGAAAAAAAAGTCATCCCAGGTGTAGTGTTAAGCTTTTTCTTTTGCATAGTACTGGGGATAAGCCTAGGATTATCACACTGAGCTACATCCACAGCCCTTTTAATTCATTTTAAGACAGCATTCACCTAAACTGACCAGGTTTGATCCTTCAGTCTAAGCCTCCTAGAATGTTGGAATTGATGATGTGTGCCACCATGCCTGGCTCAATTTTGTTTTAAAATTCATTTTGTATCATTATTATGAAATTCTAAATTTATAGTTTAGTTCATTTCATTACACACAGAGTTTATGTAACAAGTATCATATATGTTATTTGACTTGCCTTACATACTACGTATACATCAACTATGTGTATATAGACATGTACGTACCAAACTTATATAATTATCAATCCAACTAATAACAAAAGTAAAGGATCAAATATCAGATAATTTGGCCTAATATTTATAACTCATATGCTTTGCCTATCTAAGTTCTTTTTTGTAAAAATTTTTCTGAGCTTTCGCAAATACTCTCTTGAGCTACGTGACATTTTTACATTCTATTCAATCTTTTTATTCTATTTGAAAGTTTTGTAATACTACTTAACACTTTCTTTCTGTCAGCCTTATACCATTGTTCTACAAACGTACAAAACTTAATCTTCTATTTTCATAATTTTTCTAAAAAGCAAATGTAATACTTAATACTTAAAAAGCAAAGTTAATACACTGTACCAGGTTAATGTTGTTTATGAAGGTACTGAACTGAAGAATATAGAAATAGTTCTGTCTCCATTTGCTATGGGTAATGTGTGCTTCAAGAAAGACTTTTATAAATCCTACCAGGAATTGAAATCATGCTGCTTTATCAAGCCCTTCTGAGATCATTCACAAGCAATCATTCACAAACTGGATCACCAGCTGTGCTGTACAGAATTCTTAGTTCTATTATATAACTTTTTAATTGTGTCCTGAGAGATACAAAATCCATGATCCATGTAAGTTATGTCTCCTGTTTCTTAATTTCAATGATTTTATTTGTCATTTAATTTTCTTCATGTCTATATGACAGTCAATTTAGAAAATAGTGTGATTACTTTTGCATCCTAATATTTAATTATCTTAGCAAACAATACCTAATCCAGACAATTTTTCATTTTTAATTCAGTAGGCCCTCACATTCTTTAAAAACAGAAATGTTGGCATTGGTTATTTGAAAGTCTTATGAAAAATAATATTATTCAATGCTTTCTCACTATCACCCTTATGCCATTGTTTCTCCAAATGTACAAAACTTTCTCCTCTATTTTCATGATTTTTCTAAAGAAGTAAAAGCAAGAGGTTCTCACCATAGTTCTGTTTATGGTGTTTTCAATGCAGCATGGCAAGTAACAAAGATTGTTTCTTAAACAAAATGTCTATAAAATGATACTAGAGAACTTGAAATTGATGTATGTGTAATCTAAATGGAGTTAGTGTGAGACCCACCCGTTCTCCTTCTGAGTATCTCCCTGATAGAGTTCAAGATGTCACATTACAGTGACACAAGCATGCTTATGTTTACAGTAGTACCATTCAGGAAAATCAAAACTTGGAAAAGTTAATGAATGGTTAAAAATGTGTATTTATGAACTGTGGCATGCCTCTCTGCCATAAAGAAGGATAAATCTGAGTTATTTGTAGGAAAATGAATGCTCATGGAAACTATCATGTTAGATGAAGCAAATTAGAAACACAAATTTGCGTATTTCACTATTAGTCTTTTTTAAAAGATTTATTTATTTGGTACAGGGTCTCACTGTGCATCTCAGACTCAGTGATAATCCTGCCTCAACTTTCCCAGCACTGGGATTTCAGGCATGCACCACTATGCCCAATTTCAGTGGTCCTCAGAGCATACGGTACCTGGAATCCAACCCAGGTCCTTAAGCTTGCCAGGCAGGTGCTTAGACACCTGAGCCATCTCCACAGACCTGTATTACTAGTCTTACATGACAAACCTAAACTATAAATAAAGAATAAAAAGATTAAAAAAACATAACAGGAAACAAGGAGATCTTTTGCTATTGGGTAGGAAGATGGCATCTAGAAATAGAAGGATCACAGAAGAAGAGTAGTAAAAAGATTTGAGATATATTATGCATATATTTTCCATAAGTATAATCAATAAGTTCTGCAACTATTTCCTAAGAAAAATTTTGAAAAGAACTTTATTAACTGAAAATATCAGATAATCACCATAAACAATTAGAGCTTTTATTCATTTCTTTCACCTGCTTACTAAACAATTCTCATTTGATTTTGAAAATTGTTTTCATTGTCAACACTGAGATTAAAAAAACAAAGCAAGTCTGGCTTCAAAGAGAATCAAATGATTGTATCTATTGAGCAGTTTAGAGCAACTGGCCAGAACCATCTTTTGAAATTAGAAAACGCACATGTGAATATCTTGATAATATAAAACATTTTATTCAATCCACTCACCTGTCATTACATAGATGAGAGGATGAATAATGAATAAGCCATGTGAATTTCTAGACAAATCTATGATAGTCAAATTTTTCTCTCTCTTTATTCATTTGTGACTCCCAGGGTGCTTCCTTTCAACACTTCATTAAAAAAATAGAAAAACATTGCATAATCTTATCATAAAACTATTTCCTCCTTAATTTCAGTAGTGCCCTAATTCTCGATTGGATTTGAAATATTGGTTATAAGTTGCATCTATGCACTAGACAATCAATAATCTATTTTAACTCCAAAATAAAGCTTGAATCTTTCATTATATACAATATACATTATGTATTACACTTTATATATTCAAAATGTTTTATACTTTGTATATTATATTTTCTATGCCATTAGCATGCCTTTAGCCCCTAGAAATACTTATCCTGTCTGTATTGTACCCTTGTGCCCATTGCCTTATCTAAGTCTCCTTTCCAGCCTATTTATCCCATATATAAAGCAAGGTCTTCAGATCTTACTAAACTGATTAATTACCATCCATTTTTCTAAACTAAAATTGAAATGGTAAAACTTGATCAGCCTGAGGTAGAATTTCCATCTGAATTCTGCTGACTGTCACTCTCTGCTAAAAAAAAAAAAAATCAGTGTCATTCTCACCTCTCCAGGACCCTTCCTATATCATCAGACTTGCACCCGCTCCTGAGCGCTCTGTGCCCCTCTGCCTGTGGCCCTTCCAGCGCTCTCCGCTATCTCCCCTGCTCTGCAGCAGAAACTGACTCTTCCACAGCTCTTTTCCTGGTCCTCCTCCTCACCTTGGTTGGTGTGTTCTTCGTAGAGGAACATGATTAAGGCCAAGAGGCCCAGTCACAAGTAGCAAGCCTCTGGCCAACTGCTTCCGGAAGACCCCTCTCTTGTCTCTGTGACATCTGGTAAGGATGATCATGACGGTATCTGGAGCGATGCTAGCTCGAAGTTTCCTCACATGTTAACTGAGGATTTCTCGCCATGGCTCAGGAGCTTTTGGGATACATCTTAGTAGGGTAGTACCTAGGCATTTTTTTGAAGTTTGTTTTCTTTTCAATTTCTTTTTAATTATGGCTGGCTCAGCCTGTCCTGGAGTTGGTGCTGGCACAGCACGTGGTGCCAGGGATCAAACCGTGGTCCCTGTAGTTGCCTAAGCTTTCCTAAGCAGGCTCTTTAGACTGATGAGCTATCTCACCAGCCCCTGTTTTCTTTTTGTAAGAAGATCTTTTAGCTGTTTTATTTAAAAAAAAAAAAAAAAAGTTAAAGCACGATAATGGGATAATAATGGCTAGTGCACTGTGTATTGTTATCCTTACTCAGCTTGACGATACTCATGCTTTCTGGAGTGAGATACAGAAGAAATCACCAACAAATGGAAAAGACAAACCACAGAGTGAAAAAACAATTTTTGCCATCTGTTCTTCAGACAACAGATTAACATCTACACCATATAAAGAAGTGAAAAAATTCTGACCCTCTAAATTCAAAGACTCAATCCAAAAATGGGCACTTGAGATGGATAGTCGCTTCTCAGAAGAAATACCCATAACAAATACAGGTGGAGAGAAAAAAAAGAAAAGTTCAATATCAGTAGTCATTCAAGAAATGTGATTAAAACAACATTGCAATAGATGCTCTGAGATTTCTTAGCTCCTCCTTTTTATTACTGTCCACATAGCAGCACTTAGCTGCTGTCCTCTTCAGGAAACCAAAGCTGTCTTCATTATTATGTTACTGGCTCAGACCTACTTTGGCCATAGAAAACCTTGACCTGTATCAGACCACAGAAATCACCAATCATGGTGAACTTTACAGCTCTTTTCTCCCCTAGATTTGTATAAATCAGAAAATTAATCCTCTCTTATTTTGACGGTGCTGTACTAATAGCCAACAAGTTTCACTTATCTAAGGTAAAAAATATCAGCATTTCTCATGGGATTGGCTTTGCAATGACAGGAACTATTTCATCCAAGAATAGAACAATAAAAGGAATTTTGGTCTTATTTTCATATTTATTAGCTGTTCAGTAGTTTTACTTAGCACTGTAACTTACAGTTATATCACAAGATTTTGAATCAATGACTCATTTAGTAATTACTTTAGGAGCTAGACAAGTAGCTCAGCTATCTAAGCACCTCCCTGGCAAGCGAAACGAACCAGGTTCAGTCCAGTTCATGGATTCCAGTTCATGGATGCTTCTAGTTCACAGATCCACACTGATTTCAGTAAATGACTGAATCAGTTACTATCATCATTTTGATTTCGTTACTATAGTAAGTAGTGTGACAGTAACGCAATAACACAAAATTGTTTTTCAAATTTCATTAAAATCATGTTGGGGGCTAGGGAGATATCTCACTAGAATAAGTGTTTGCCTGGAAAGCGCAAGGTCCTGAGTTCAGTCTCTGGTACAGAAAAAAAAAAAAAAAAAAGATCTTGCACTCTAATAAGAGGGAAAATCTTCATTTGTTGCTCAGATGAAACATGTATTGCTTACTGCTTTTACTTTTAATAGACATGCATGACTTCCTCACAATAGGCCTGGCTGAAAATCAATAATTCTTCTCTGTTATTCTTTTACCTATTTCATTTCATTCTCATTCAGATTTACACTTACAGAAAAACAATAACAGCATTCTATAATAATAAACTGACTTAGTTTTGAAGAAAGAGATTTCAGTGCAAAGGAGGTGTTTAATAAATAGTCGTAGGTCTAAAATATGAAGTTTGAGGTAACATTAGGCTAATAATGTTGAATGATTTTACAGGATAAAGGCAGATGAGTGGATTGGGTAAAAAGCAGTTTGAGCCTTTAAAGAAAAATTACTTTTACGTATGATTGGATGAGCAAAGTTGAGATGAGAAAGATGTTCTACTGCCCAACATGCTACTTATAAGGACTTTGTTGTCACAAGAAACTGACAGAATCCATTTAGTGAAACACTCTTCAGTCACCCTCACTGGTGCACAGGTATTAGATGCTATTTACTTTGTTTTGCAATTTGTGTCATAATATACTTTATGTGTGAGATGTGTTACTACTTCTAATTACTTTAGAGTTCCTAGTAAGAATTCTTGACCTGAAAAAAATATTTCAGGGGCCCAGCAGGATGGCTCAGTGGTCTAAAGCGCCTGCTTAGGAAAGCTTAGGCGGCTGCAGGGACTGCGGTTCGATCCGCAGCACCACATGCTGCGCCAGCCCTGCCCTCAGGGCAGGCTGAGCCAGCCATAAAAATAAATAAATAAACAAACAAAAGTTCTGTGACAAAAAAATAAAATAAAATAAAATAAAATAAAAAATTCTTAAAAAAAAAAAAAAAAAAAACGTTTCACTTTTTACACCATGATTTCAGGCACAATATTTATTTTGGTTACTACATATGAAGATTTTAATTTACCTCAGTAATAGTTAATAGAAACCAGATTATGAAAACCAGATTTTTAATGCATTACGTTGATGTAAAAAGACATTTTCTACTCCTGTGTATATATTCATCCAAGTGTCAAGAAACATGACCTGAAGCTAGAATTAAGCTTTAAGACTTGGCTCAGTTTGACAGCAATTTAGAGAAATAATCCAGTCTATCAAGTGGTAATATGAGATTTCTGGCTAAGAAGTCAGTCATGTAGAAAAAAATCTAGTAATTACCAATGCAAATTTTCAAAAAATATACTTAGGTTAATCCACAAATAATTGAATCTGAAAGAAAAGAAGGTGGAGTTGGGAGAACCCCTGACGCACGCTGCCCAGGGTGCAGGGCCTCTTCTTCACGAAACCGGCTTGTTTTATTTCAGCACTTGTTAATTTACAATTCTGATGTCTTCAGGGATAATTTTTTTGTGTGTTTTCCAGTATTAAAAATTTATATGCATAATTTTAAATGCATCAGCATATTGATATCCAGATAGGAAAAAAGACCCACATTGCACGATTATTTTAATGAAATATTTTCCTTTTTAAAAATCAAATAATTCTGTTCATTTTATTGTCAGTAGATTTCTTGAATAATGTTACAAAGATAAATCAAGCACAGATGTAGGGTGGAAGAGTTTAAATAAACTTACTTTCTTTTAACTGATATTTGATAACTGTAAATATACGAACATGACTGATACTTCATTGGACCTACATAAAACTGTAAATTTTTAAACAATAAAAATATTTCAAAATATTTGAAATAAGAATATTGCAACAGTAGAAATAATTAATAAAATTTAAAAAGATGATAGTGATGACAACATAAAAATTATGTGATAGTGATAAAACATGAAAATAAATCTAGTTTTAAAGATATAAATCAACTTTCATTTATTACTCGAGGATTCTTGATCACTGAATTAAGTGACATTTTCTAATGTGTTCTTTAATAGCTCACGTAGGTGCTCAGAAGTGGTGCCTCACACATAATCCTAGCGCTGTGGAGACTGAATACAGGGGGATCACTAGGAGCCCGAGATGTGTGGTGAGACTCTGTAGCAAATCATAAATAAATAGATAAATAGCAAACAGTAATCAAAAATTTTAAATTGGATCACGTGACTGTGTGCTTTTGCCCAGTTGGTGTCTTTATCACTCAGCCTTCTATTATTCCAATTACACCTTGACCATTATGCTCTTCCTGAAGCGTGGCATGGACTGTGGAACCAACACTGCCATGTGGGTCATTTAAGCCACTCTGATAGAAGGAAGAATCCAGGATAATACTCAGTGAATAATAGAGGAACTACTAGGTAAGTTGTTTCAAAATACATTTCCCCATTTTGTTGAGTCAAGACCTTTAGTATTAAACAACTTTCTTTCATCAGAGGGCTAAATGCATGTGAAATACATTCTGCTTATGCTATGTTTGAGCAAAGCACCTAGCCTGAGGCTCAGACTTCCAGATCCCCTGACCAAGAGTGTGCAAATCACTACTAAAATTGCTCAGCTTTAATGAATTTACATTTCTCCCACAAAACTTAACTTTTTATTTAATTTTTTGTTACTTTTAATGAGAAGTAACAATGAGACAGTTTCAGAACACTTTAGTAGCACAGCCACAAAAATTAATGCGATGCACAGTGTTGTCCTCATGGTAGCTGTACAGAATACAAGGTGCAGACACGATAACTTTTCTAAACACTTGTTTACAAATATTTCCTCTCACGGAACCAAGAGCATGTAGTTGTATATATAGTCCAATATTCCATCACAGTAGTGGGTTATCATAAGAACTGGCAATGTTGGAAGCTGCTGACTTAAGCCTTTTACAGCTCAGCATGTTAATCTGGCTTTACTTTTTATGCCTTGTGGTTAAATTGATACAACCAAAATGCCCATCATCTGAAGAATGGTTCAAAAAGATGGGGTATTTTAATATAATGGAATATTCTCAGCTATAAGAATGATACACTAGAAGATTTCATATATAAGTAGATGTATCTTGTGCCTTACAATTTCTGACATATGCAAAAATTCCATTTATGAAAGTAAAAATTGAAATTTCTCTTACTTCTGAACCTTGCTCTGAGCATACTGAGTGTACCATTAGAGTCTACACAAGATTACTACGGTGCACGGACAAGGAGTCCCTAGATAACTTGGCTTCTCCCACCTTCTTTATCAGCTCAAGCAGAGCAGACAGAAATTTGTCTCTCAGCGCCTACCGCCATCTCCAACGGCACCCAGCGGGCTTTGTGGTTGTGCTTCCTGCTCTACTTATGTCTGTATAAATGCTTCAGTTGCCTCCAAATTATTCCTACATAGTGAGCAATTTTTAAACTGCAGAAGTTGTGTATCTGAAAATACAGCACGATCGGGAAAGAACAACAGTGGCTAGAAAGGCCTCAAAGAAAACAAGATTGGAGAAAAATGCATAAAGAACAACGCAATCATTCAGTGAAGCACAAGGGGTTTCTTTTAAAAGATGGTGGTAGCCTACACATGTGTTTCTAACCGATCTCTTCCAAATCCCAGCAGAGCTAGGTGCACACATACGCAGCTAATGAAGCCAAAAGAGTAGGAAACAGGACGATACCACCAATATTCCGGAAGGTGAAGGGCAGGCCAAATAGCTAAGCAGATTAAAGCACCTGCGAGCAGGAGCATGGACTGGGATTCCGTACCTTGACCTAACCTACCACACCAGCCCCACCGCCGGGGTGCGCAGAGACTGGGCATGTTGGCGAGTTCCTGTAATCCCAGATCTTGGGAGACTGTAAACAGGCAGGTCACTATGAGTCCGATCTAGTTGTGAGACCTTGAACACCCCGTAGACCATTCCCTAGAATACAAAAATAAATATTAATTAATTAATTAATAATAAAAATATTTTGGAAGTTGAAACCAGGGTCAACTGAAAAATCACATAAAGAGCTCTGGACCCCATACCAGCAGTTGGTAAATCTCAAAAACAAGTAATTTCTAGAAAGATCACTCAGAATTCAGAAATTCAGAATGCAGCGACATGAGGTAGGTTTCAAAGGAAGAGACAGATGGGCCTTACCTCTTTCCTTCCACATCGGAGCAGAATAATGCCTCCCTGCCATCGGGGCAGAAGGGACCCAGTGTCGTTTCTGGCAGACCTCGAATCACCACCCCTCTAAGCTCTGCAGCTGCAGGCTTCGCTGCCAGCTCTGGCCCTTGGACCGAAAGGTGAGGAGTAAAAAGCTTGCATATGATCAGGAGCGATTCCTGCCTCAAGCCTTTACTTTGCCCCACCAAATTCCAGAAGCCAGTTTTACATGATGTATCAGGATACTGGAAAAAAAAAAAGATTGTCAGTAAAACTGGGTAATTTGAGAGTACAAAAAATGGGTTGTTGCCTCAACCCTGTCCAACCTGCTCACGTTGTAAGGTGGATCCCTCAGGAGACTTGCAGGATGTATAACTTGAAGGTGAATGATAGGCAGTACACTTGCAAATTTTGTTCCCCAGAAAAGAGTCAACTACTATTTCTTCTTCACCTTGAAAGAAACACATTTAGAGGCCATAAATATTTATTTACTGACCTAATAAAATAATCATACATTGTCATTTTTACAAGCACCTATAAAGCATGTTGTTTCAAAAACATGCAGAAATCTGGTATGAAGCTTTATAATTTTTTAGTGAGTTTCTATGAGTCATAATTATTTATTTCACCAGGTTCTTCATTATTTCAAAGGAATAGTCAACTTTTTTTGGATTCATATGAATATTAGCAGCATCATGAAATGTATTAGTTATCAAATTAATGTAATTTATTCTTACAAATCAAACAAAACTAATCTCAAAGCTGAAAGACAAATACTAGCAAATTTAATAATTGGGCTGTTTTGATATGTCTAGGGTTTATTATTACAGGTTAGCACTAGATGCAAGTTTTCTTTTTTTACCCTACTTTTGAGAAATCTGCTTCTATTCTACATTCCACTTAATCTTTGCAAAATGAAAAGAAAACACAACCTCAGAATAAGGGGTAAAAACATTGACCTCTGTTGTTCTTTGAATCAGAAACAGAATCTATTCTTGACTTCGGATGCTTCTAGAAATATCGCTTTCTTGTCCTAAATATTAATTCATGAATTTTGCTTCAAAAATAGAATGTTCAGCCTTCCTGATCTCTTGCCATGTATGAATCAACTACCTTCTTTTCATATTCCTTTGAACATTTCTGAAATTCTCAGTCTCACATTTGACTCAATTCAGTTTTTGTTTTTTGTGCACAATACGTAACAGAAAACACATAACAGTCTTGTATAGCTAAGAGACAAAAGGAAAAAGAAATTCTCCACTGTGAATATTCTATGAACACAACAGATGTTTTATGCATTTTAAAATGAAAAGATACTTTACAAAAAGCATAAAATCTGAATTTCTTCTTCTATAGTGAAGGATATTTTTTCCACAAATATATAACTCAGCTTTTCAAATTGTTGTCTGAAACATGGCCGCAATTTACCACACTGTGTTTATCCTTTTCCCTACAATGAATCTGTATAAGACTTTATTCTTTTAAATTGTCACATATTCTTCTTCTTTGTTTCATCTGCAGTGCTGGATTGAACCCAGACCTTTGCACACTCTAGATAAACACTATGCAGTATCTTTACCCCATATTTTCATATTTCATATCTAAAAAATTTACCATGGACTCCTGGCATATCTCCAATAAATCTGTAAAGCACAGTTAAATATATAAACAAATATAGCTCAGTATTTTGGTTATTTTAAACAATAGAACCTCCATTCCACCAATAATCTGTCTGAGGTAAACAGACAATTATACACTGTTTTATTTCTTAGGGAAACTTTCTTCCTTCTGCTTTCAGGTTTTTTTTTTCAGAGAAAAGAAAAACAGCACATATCTCAGTAGATCTGTTTAGAAGGCCAGAAATGATGAACTAGAAAGTTGTAAAGTCAAAAAACACAGTTAATTTTCCACGCTGTCCCTTCACCGACTGAGTAATACCTAGCTAAAGAGAAATGTGAAATGCCCTAAATTCCATGGAAGCTAGAAGAGAATATTTTATGTTTGCAAAAGTCTGACAAAGACATGTCCAGAGGCTGCCAACTTAAAGAGCCTACAAAGGCTGAGGGTGAATCAGAAGGGCTTCTTTCATTTTAGGTGAACACCAACCTAGCGTACTTGCCCCATCAAAAATGGCTGAGCACTGAACAGAGGTAAAACTCCCACTGTATGTGTTCAGCCAGGTCCCTGGTCTGTGGCATGGAGCCTGTGGGTGGGCAGAAGGAGAACAAAGGCACTTAGTCAAGCTGTGATGCTTTTGTATCTTTGTGGTCCTGTTCTGGCGTAACAGGATGTTATGGGAACAAGAGACTACAAAATTTTACTTACGGAGACGAACAAACCTTCCTGCTTTTATCTATATTAGAACAAAGTACAACAGCTGTAAGCAGGGGGAAGTTTGAGAAACTCGATTTTTTTCTTTTTAAGTCCTGCTTCACAGACTGTTCCTCTAAGCATTTGCCAGATTGTGCAGCAGGGCTAGAGCAGTATCCTAAGTGCTAAACTGGAACCTTCCGTGACTGTCACTGACTCTCCTATGTCACGGTGTGTGGGACAGAAGGGACTGGAACTAAGCAGACTTCCAGATCAAAAGTAGGGGATGAAAAGATTTAGACCCACACACCACATACCCTAGACTAAATATTATCAACAAAAAACATGACCCAGAGGTCTACATATGCTGTGCTTTTATTTTTGGTATTTCCTTTTATTAGTATCAGTTGGCAAAGATGTTTGCCCTCACTGTAGGAAGTTTGTACCTGTACATAAAACATCCTCATCCTTTTCACATTCCCTTCCCCACCACTCCCCTAATCTTACAAGATACAATTGCTGCGGCACCTTGCCTACACAGAAATAAATGGCAGGATGGAATCCTACCTTGCAAGTATGTCATCTAATTGTTGTTCTTTAGTGTGAAAAAAATGAAATAACAACTGAATGCTAAATATTCTTTATAACACAACAGTTGTCTACTTCCACATTCTCTTTCTAGCTCCAAAGACTCTTTTTCTAGCTCCTACAATTGAAGTCACTAAGTCATGAAATACTTAAAACTTAGTTTTTACACTTATTCATTGCAAAGCAACAACTGGAATGTCTTGAATTGGGCCTCATGAGCGTTCCAGAATTTGCCTTCTGAGCAGTGCAGCACGATGAGGTGAGGACTGCACTACAGAGATCCATCCCTGCCCTGAACACAGGAGTTAGGGGATGCTACATTATTTATCTCTGTTTGTGAGGCATTCAAAATATAACCATGGGAACCATGCTGGGAAATGTATTAAAGCAGACTCAAAGTAAGATAAGAACTGTATAAATCTGTATAAATTTCATATACGCCAATATCTCTACTTTCTAATTACCATGAATTCTTTGTTCATTTAAATTGTTTTGTTAAAATTTGATTTACAAGACACCCTCAAAAGTCTTTCTTGTCTTAACATGGATGTACTGTAAACATGATTTTATTCACATGAGAATTCAGTTCACAGTGATTAGAAAATCTTAATTGATATTTCTTAAATTTTGTTCCTAGGAGACTGCTCAGTTAAGTATTACAGGACTGGGAAAACAGAAAACTCATTCTACAAAAGTTAATGTGTGATGATACGATACAAAACTCAGTATAATTTAACTCATACTGAAAAATGAAGTTGACTTCTGTAAGTTACATAATCCTACAAATTATGTGGACTAAATATTTTCTACTGAGTTACTTGACATAGGTAATAGGATTCCAGATTCACTGATGTGTTTTAAATACAAATAATGATTATGTTTTTTATCTATTATTATTCTAAATGTTCTATTGTTAAGACTTAGGAAATATTAAATTGATACAATAATTAAGGTTTAGTTATATATATATATATATATATATATATATATATGGTTCAATTCATATGATTTGTGAAAAAATATTCTTCATGGAAATGTTAATGTTTAATATTGTGCTATATATATTTGAACAAAAACATCATATATATATATACATATATGTATATATATATATATATATATCAAAATATATGCAGGAGTTATTTTTCTTTATTCCTTCATGAAAAATAAAAATTTCAGAGCTAAATAATAGGAAATAAATAAAACAAAGTGATAACAATACTTAACATATTTGAAAGTAGTTGTGCAGTTTGTGCAGTGTACATCAACAAGCAAGATTCTCTTGCACTGAAGAAACAGATATTAGCACAAAACTTAATTGATTGAAAAGTTACTTTTACAAAATGTCTAATACTATTAATCATTCTGATATGATTATTTAGAATATTTTGGACTTGAAAATAAGGTCAAAAATCAAACGTAGTTTATTCTTGAGATCCAGGGTTTGTCACGTAGTATCTCTTTTCTGAATCTTGGAGTTATAAAACGGACAGTGTTTTCTATACCAAAACCATCTTTTTTGCTTCTTGGATGACCGCTAGGTGACAGTAATACCTTCAGGCCTCTTTGTGTGTGTGTGTGTGTGTGTGTGTGTGTGTGTGTGTGTGTGTGTGCGTGTGTGTGTGTGTTTGTTTGTTGTGTGTTTGTCCTTGGAATCAAACTCAGGATGTTATACTCGCCAGGCAGGCACTGTGGCACTCAGCTCTCTCCCCTGTCCCAGGACTCATCTTGTACTTTGAGATGCATCTTCCAGGGAAAAAACAGATGAATCCTTGAAATAATCAGCATGATTGTTATGCTCCTTGTTTTCTTAATTAGGAAAAAAATAAGATGTTCTGGTTCCTGGATTTCCTGTAGAGGACATTATATACATTGTCAAAATGCAATCAACGATGAAACTACTAATAACAAAAATGCACTGTATATCTCTTAAGATTAAGCAGAATAACATTTACCTTTATGCAAATGCTTATAGCACATCAAAAATATTTTCTTTGAAAATGATGAACTTTCCTAAATTAAAATACTTTTAAAAACTAAAGAGGATTTAGTGACAATTTGCAACCATCTCAGATTTCAAAATCTACAAGGTGGTTTAGCCTTAGTGACTAAAACTTTATTAAATGGCTATAGGTGGGCCAATTTGCAATCTGTAGGTAATCTCACTCTTCCTTGTCCTAATAGTTTTTATGATATAACTAAAGTTAAATATTAAAGTTAGTGTTGCCGCCGGAAGTGGTGGCTCACGCCTGTAATCCCAGCACTCGGGAGGCTGAGGCAGGAGGATTGGTGCGAGTTTGAGACCAGCGTGGGCTACAAAAGTGAGCTCGGGACCAGCCTCAACTGCATAGCGAGACTCTGTCTCAAAAAGGCAAAATAAATACATAAATAAATAAATAAATAAATAAATAAATAAATAAATAAAGTTAGTGTTGTCAGGAGATGGCTTCATTCTTTTTCAAGGTGCCTGAAAACTCCAACCAAAACCTATGATTTTCCACATGGATCACACAAAGTTGGCCTCAGAATCTCAACAAAACCAAATTAAACTGGAAGCTTTCTCTACTGAAACTACCAGTGTATTTGATTTTTAGGGCTTCATTGTACTTTTCTTGATTTTGTAATTAGCATTACCACTGCTGGATTATAACAACACTCTAAACATTAGGCATTCCTACAGTTATTTTAGTTCAAAAATAGATAGAACTGGAGTCTTTACATCAACATCAGCAAAGAGTTTAGTAGATAGCTCAGTAGAATAAGCCCTTGCCTGGCAAGCGCAAGGGCCTCAGTTCAATCTTCAGTTTCACTAAATAAACAAACAAACAAACAATATCAGCAAAGTAAGAGCATGGAGATGAAAAGCAAGTATAACTGTCAATCATGAAATTACATTTATAATATAATTATATACATATATATTATAAATATAATATGATTATATACATATATATGTATGTCTTGTAAGATATATATATATATATATATGTAATTTGGTACAGAGTTGACAGGGTCTCACTAAATAGATCATTCTAATAGTGATTCTCCTGTTTTCAGCCTCCCAAGCGCTGGGATTACAGGCATGTTTCACCACACCCAGTCTCAGTCACCATCTCAGTGTGCCCTGTGGGCGGGGCTGTCACACACGTAGGAGGTGAACCCCTGCTGCTGTCCTCTGCCTAAGCAGGTGCTTTAATCTACTGAGCTATTTGGCTGGCCCTATATTATATTTTTTGACAAAGCCTCTACTCAACCATCCTTTTCACTGTGCATTCAGCACATTCTTTATTAGCCAGGGATGGGGGTGCAAGTTGGAGCCTAGCCCTGGGCAACTTAGCAAGATCTTGTCTCAAAATAAAAAATAGCAAAAGATAAAGGATGCAGATCAGTGTGAATGTGCTGAGTTCAACTCCCAGCACAACTTGCAAAAACAATTCATTATTAAGGAACTGTCAAAGTAAATATTGCTCCTCTCTTATCCCTTATTATTGACCCATCAACTATTTGAAGTTGATGTGTGTGCATGCATTTGCGTGTGTGTGTGTGTGTGTGTGTGTGTGTGTGTGTGTCTGTGTCTGTGTCTGTGTCTGTGTGTATTGCAGGAGATTAAACTCAGGGCCATCATACTGATCTACAATTACAGTCTCTTTTTATTTTTCAATCTACCTTGAGATAGGGTTTGCTAAGTCTCTACATTACCTGGGTATGACATGAGTTTGTAAATCTTCTGCCTTGGCCTTCTACAGTACTGGACTATGAGCATAAGTTACACTTGTGTTATGCTTCTTTCTTAATTTCATAATTTATTAGGTTTTCAATTAAGATAGTAATAAAACATTGTATAATTTATATAGTCTTAATTGAGGGGATCTATGCTATCAGAATCAATATTACATAAAATTACACAAAATTACTCAGAGAGAGAACATGTTGTACAAGAAATTTAATATAGAAAACTTGAGTGTACTGTAATGGATTATACATGTCCACTTAGATTCTAGGCTCCCTGAGTCTTAAAGGAGCAATTTAAAATGAGTTCTTAGAACACAGAATCACTACACTTTGTCAAAGACATCAGGTTCAATTTTGTTTACCTATGGTAAATATATTAACAACTAAAACATGACAAATATTGCATGACAGCATATACAGATTTTTGAAGAATTATTAACTTATAAGCATTGTTTTCAGTTACTATGTTACTCACAATAATGGTCACAGAATATATATGATTTTTGTACTAGGAATCCTGCATTCTTTAAGAACATAAAGTTATTTGAATTGGTGCAGAAAGTTCATTTTTTTTCTGTCAGAATGTAATTGGAAATGAAAATGGATCATGCTTCTTATCTAAAATTGTATTTTACATCATTTGATCCTATAAGCTCATATGAATGGCCTGCATATAATGGAAATAGGACAATGAATAATGCCGATGCTGGGCTGGGGCGATAGTACAGAAGTCTAAGTGCCTGCCTCTCAAGCTCAAGGACCTGGGTATGACCTCAGTACTGCATGCTGTGCCGGCCCTGCAACTCCCAGTGTGCCAAGCCAGCCACCAAAACTGGGTGTGGTGGTACGCCACTGTAATCCCACTGCTGGAGAGGCTGAGATAGGAGGATTACTATGAGTCTGAGCTGTGTGACAAGACTCTGTACCAAATAAATAAATGCATTTGAAGAAAAGATTTTAAGGAGGAATACTGATGTCCCAGCACAGTGACAAACTGAATGACCCCGTGAACATGCAATTTAATTATCTTATCTTAGAAATTTATCAATGCTACTTTACATAGAACTTATTGACTATGTACCCATGAACTTTTAGTATGCATAAAACGGCATTACACTAATGCAACCAAACATTTAATACTTTGTGTGAAAACTGACATAGTGAAACAAATCCAATGTCCATTTAATTAATTAATTAATTGATTGATTGATTAATTAATTAATTATGGGACCAGTGTTCAAACTCATGACTTTGCACTTGCCAGGCAGGCATTTGTGCCACGTAGTTATCTCCCCAGTCCCTCAATATGCATTCTTTAGAGAAGAAATTACATCAAAAGGTAACTTGAGGCTGGGGAGATAGCTCAACAGCATAAGCACTTGTCTGGCAAGATCAAGGACCTGAGTTCAATTCCCAGTTCAAAAAAAAAAGTAACAATATCTGAATACACAGAAACAGAAACATGCTTAGTCAAAATAATCATACTTAGTCAAAAGTTACTTGACTTCTAAGGAACAGGCTGCCTGCTGGGGTGGTAATAAGTTGCTTGAAGTACTTCTGCTTGAACATTTTATCGTACAATGTGTTTTCCACCAGGAAAAAAAAATGTGAATTTCATAATTCAGTAAGGTTCCATTCTCAACTAGGTTGGGACTGTTGGGCTTGTCAAGTCTTTCCTTTTCAGCAGTAAAACCTTTCAAGGTCTTTTAGAAAAATACACTTCCCACAGTGCGTGGCAATGCATACCTCTACTCCCAGTAACTTTTGGAGTCTGAAGGAAGATGACCACAAACTTGAGGCAACTTGGGTAGTTTAGCAAGACTGTCTCAAAATATAAGTAAGCAACTAAAGTTCAAGGTGTAATAGTAGTATCACTCTTGGCTCGCAGGGAAAAAACCTGGGTGCAACTCTCGCTGCTGCCAAAGAAAGAGGGAATGAAGGAAATAAAAGAAGAAAATATACTTCTTTGTACTTCTACCATCTGCACAAATGAAATTGCTTTAAAAACTTAACATAATCCATATTTAACAATTAATACACATTTTTGTTAACCAGAAATGGAAATTTTAAACAGACTGAAAACTAAAATGTAGGATCTGGTTTGCAAAATGACTATACCTATTCTCTTCGAATGTGGGTGAAAATCAAATAGCTGCACTGTTTAATTTCTGTTGGAGTTTATCTAAATTCTCACTGTTGATGTTTGCAGTATCTGGATAACTTCCATATTTACAACCAAGACAATGGTTAAAATTTTACATGTTATTATGGTTTACATCTACATGCCCCACTAGAATCTCAAGCTTATAGCTGGGGCTTTTCAAAGGTGATCAATTCATGGGGGCGCTATAACCGAATGGTACGTTAAGATTTGGGGTCCTGGGCAGAAGAGGGGGCCCATGACCTGGAAAAGCCTATCTCCCTCTCCACCTCCTCCGACCGCTGGCTCCTGGCTACCATGATGCAAGCAGTGTTCATCTAGCCAGGCCCTTTCACTGTATCATTTCTATATTTAATTCTTCTGAAGATGGGATGAAATTTCCTGGTTGTGTTCAAAATTAGCTCTCTCCTCCTATAAATTGTAGATGTTTGGTATTCTGCCCCAGAAATAAAGAAATGCAGTGTAATATAATGTAAAATATGTAAAAAAAATTCACATCTTTTAGGACTTTACAACATTTTGAGAAATATTTAAATAATGCCCTATTTGTGAATCCTTTTTCAATCTCATGAAATACTTTCAGTATACTCATTCACACTTGTGGATCCAATTGTCACTACTCTGTATGGACTTGTATGTGGGGTCTAGGGCTTATCTCTTTCTTCAGAATTTTAATGATTCACTTAATAATTAATACATATTTATTCTTTACTAATTTCTGGGTAATTCTTTACATTCTAATGAGCAATAACAATAAACAAAAATATTACAGTCTTCATATATTTGTAGTCTCAGGAAAACCAGGAAGAAAAGGACAATCAAATGCAATCTTCCACCACATCCAACGTGGTAGCTACTAGCCCCACAATGCAACCGAGAAATTGATAAGTGTCTGATCCAAATGATGAGTTTGTAAAAATAAAAAGAAAAAGAAAAGAAAAGAAAAAAGAAAAACAATAAAATAACTCATTCATAATTTCCCAAGTATTTGTTCATATATTTGAATATATCACATTAGATAAAATATATTATTAAAATTAGTATCATCTTTTTCTTTTTGTGTTTATTGACAAAGCAAAAATCTAAAATTATATGTATATGTGGCTTCTGCTCAACTTCAATATTGAGAATCAGTCCGTGCTAGGAAGAAGGGACTGAGCCTGTTGCGTTGACGCAGGTGATCAGCAGAGACTGTCCTGCTTTGCTCACGCTGTTTGTCCCAATTCAGAAATCTGTCAGCCTGATTTTGCATTTCCAGTTTGTTCACTATGAAATTTGTTTATTCTCTTTCTGTAGGGTATATTCATTTCATTTCATTCATATATATGTTGTGCATTAAATATGTACAATTTTATATCAATTATATTTTAATGAACTTTATAAGCTGCAAGTTATAAGGACGCTTACAAACTACAGTGTTTTCAATTTCCTTGGTTTTAATAGCCTATGTTTTCATATACAGGTTTAATGTGCACTGTGTCTACAATTTTAATGGACATAGAAACAAAAATTCTTAAATGTAATATTTCATGTGAATTTCAGCGATTTGGAAAAGGATAGTATACCTTGGCCAAATAGGCTTTAACCCAAAAGTAGAAATCAATGTAGGGACTGGGGAGATAGCTCCGTGGCACAAGTGCCTGCCTGCTGGCAAGTGTAAGGTTGTGAGTTGAACCTCGGTCCTGCAAAAAAAAAAAAAAAAAAAAAAACATAGAAGTCAATGTAATATTTGAAAACTAAACAAAATAGCTTTTACCTTTTTAACAAAAATGTAATAAAAACATAAATCTGTCTCTTCCATTAAAAGTCATATTAGATGGATCTTTGTTAGTGAAACAAATATGGAAATTTTGAATTGTTGAAAATATTTGAGTTAAAATGTTTATAGTAATAATTTTTCTAGAAAAATACCAATGGCAGGTACTTGCAGAAGGGCATCACGCAGCTGAATATGAATAACAATTTATGTGCTTTGCAATTTGTAGTATTTATATCATTGATGTAAAAATACTTTTAAAAATTTATTTTGAAATTTTTAATATTTCAAAATAATTTTATTTTTAAGGTTTGCAATGACATAGTAATTATCCATACTTATGGACTCTCTTAGGACAATCCAGGGCCTGTGTACATATGTAAATCAATACTTGTATTGAAGGACTTCTAACCCCTGTGTTAGTTAATTTTCTCCTTGCTGCAATGAAGTATCCAACACTCAAAGCTAAAGGAAGAAAGGGTTGCCCAAATAGCTCAGCGGATTAAAGTGCCTACAAGCAGGTACAGGGGCCAGGGTTCAATCCCCAGGACTTCTGTGCTGGCCCTGCCCCCTGGGGTGCACTGCGGTGGCAATTGAGACTGGGCATGGTGGCACTCACCTAAAATCCCAGCTCTTGGGAGGCTGCAAACAGGTGGATCACTATGAGTCTGATCTAGTAGTGAGACCCTGAACACTATGTAGACCCTTCCCTAAAATACCAAAAAAAAAAAAAAAAAAAAAAAAAAAAAAAAAAAGCCGGGCGTGGTGGCGCACGCCTGTAATCCTAGCACTCGGGAGGCTGAGGCAGGAGGATCAGTGTGAGTTCGAGACCAGCCTGGGCTACAAAAGTGACCTCAAGGCCAGCCTGAACTGCATAGTGAGACCCTGTCTCAAAAAGACAAAAAAAAAAAAAAAAGTTAAAGGAAGAAATGCTTATTATGGTTGATGGTTTGCAGGGGTTTCAGTTCATAGTTGGTGGGCTACTACGCAGGAAGGCAGGGCCGGGGAGAAATGGCTCGTGGGAGGTGGAAGGCAGAAGACAGACAACAGGGAGGCAGCAAGTAGCAAAGTAGCACCAAGCCATGGCAGCAGCCCTCCTTTGGTCCTTTATACCCTAGGCAGGGTACTCAGTCCTAGGGCTGATAGCACTCACATTCGGGGTGAGTACTCCCACTATGCACACCCAGAATGATGTCGAACCAATCAGTGGACTGACTTAGCAATCACACACCCTTAACTGTCACACTCAATCCCAGCACCACACGCTAGATGTAGCCACTTCTGAACACCACATAAATAACCACATGACATTCTGGGGGGACATCTAGATATAAGCCATAACAGTGTTCTTTTTCTAGTTCTTAATAAAGTACATAATGAATGTTCAGTCATAGTCATCCTACTGAGGTTTTATTTTGGTTATTGTTTTCTGTATTAAGAATTAAACCCAGGGACTGGGGAGATAGCTCAGTGACACAAGTGCCTGCCTGGTAAGTGCAGGGTTCTGAGTTTGATCCCTGGTTCTGCAAAAAAAAAGAATTAAACCCATTAATACACTGAGCAGTTGCTCTCATATTATTTTTTCTTTGCTTGTCTGTTTTGTTTTGTGTTTCTTTGTTTTTTAATTGCCAAGGCTGGACTTGAACTTCTGATTCTTCTGCTTCAGCCTCCCAGAAAGCTGGCATTATTTTTGTGCAGCTCCACATATGTTCCTTATTTTGCAATTCTTTTTAAACATTTTTAAATGTAATGGTTATATTGGCTCAACAATAATATAAAATCAGTGGACGGACTTCAAAAATTTTTTTCACATGTACCATTTTGAAAACAAACTTTATGCTTCCCCACTACATATAAACCATAGATCCTTCTTGAACTGATTGGATTTGGGAGCTGAATCTGCTCTGCTACACTGCATCTCCTTTTCTTCCACCCCTATGGATCTTGTTTATCATGGGTCACAGTATTAGCACTCTACGTGCCTTCAAATTTCAATGGCTTCAGCTGAAAGACTGAGAAGTCAGAGAACAGAAAAACAAAAGACTTGCCAAGGTCACCGGGTTCCTGTTATCAGACTTGGACATAAGAGATAGAAATCTGGTCTCTCTTCTTTGTCTTTTCTTCTGAGTGATACTGGATAAGTGGAAAATAAAAGTGCATTTGGGTTGAAATACTGATGAATATGTTAGCAACAACTCTCCTCAAAAACTAGACCTGTCTTCCAGATGCAGGCAACATCAGCATTATTTTAATGCACATTCCTTGAACCAAAAAAGGAACTATCGTGCTTTTCCATTATTTTTACAAAGGCTAGTTCTCATTTTTATTTGCTCAACCTAAATAAGTAGTTTCAATACTACTTTAGGTCCCATTAGGGAAAAGATCACAGAGAATGTGAGGAGGACAATGTGCAGGAGAGGAACCTTCCATTTCCTGCTCTTTCTGAAGCCTCACCACTGCATACTTAGCATTATTAATAATCACGGGCTTTATTTCTCCAGATAGCTCAGTGTTTATGTATAAGGCCAATTTTAAAGATTTTTAAAATGCAGTGCTCTTTGCTATTATCTTTAATTTCCAGTGATAAATCGTGTACTGTGCTAGGCTGGAGTCCCATCTGTTTTTAAATATCAACTCATCAGGGTGTTATTAATTTAAATTCTCCTGAATATTGCTGGGAGCTGACCAGTGTTGTCACAGCACGACACTGCGGCAGATAAAAATGATACACATGGAAATGGTTCTAGGAACTGATGTCCACAGGCAACAATTTTAATTGTTCCTCGCACTAGCAGATACTCTCATTTCTCTAGAGAAAATTCTGAACATATGCATTTTAATTGGCTCTAAAGAAAATGACATGATGATGTAGAAGGTGACAGTGGAAGCTGTAATTCTAGACAACTGCATCTGCGTAACAGCACCTATTTACATAATCCTACTAGTGTTTTGTGGATGAAATTTAACCTATCATTAATGAATGACACGCAAATAAATATACTTAACAAAACTGACATTGAAGCCGGGCATGGTTGCGCACCCGTGTAATCCCAGCACCTGGGAGGCTGACGCAGGAGGATTGGTGCGAGTTCAAGACCAGCCTGGGCTACAAAAGTGAGCTCAAGGCCAGCCTCAACTGCATAACTAGACCCTGTCTCAAAAAAGACAAAAAAGCTTCCTGTTCCAGGCCAGCCCAAACCCCACCGCTGGGAGCTGAGCCTGCGCACTCACCGCGGGTAAGCCCCTGCTCCCCTCTGCCCCGCCTCTGCATTCCCGCGACTAACTTCCTGTTCCAGCCCAGCCCAAACCCCACCGCTGGGAGCTGAGCCTGCGCACCCG